>JAOVYX010019406.1:0-18545 GCA_035668315.1 Drosera spatulata | reverse complement strand
CTAAAAACGTAAATTAGACAATACAAAAGGAATAAAACAAACATTTAGAATAAAGAAATGATGTGTGTTTTCATACATATTCCCCATCATCGAATCTCGTCCTCACATTAATCTCATCCAACAAGAATCAATTGACAATCAATTCTACTCGAATTAGTTGTTCGTGAAGGAGGTCTTTAGGATATGTGTAAGAAGGTTTACCCATATCGACCGTGGAGAAAAAGAAAAAGTAGAACATTTATGTGAATTACCAATGACCTATCAACTTAAATGTTTGGATTAATAATTGGGCGCACTTCACATGTGTATTCTCCCCAATCTCGGTTTGGGGCATGGTTTCCCCTCTTGGGCTCTCCCTTGAATCATAACAGGAGGAGAAAACAGAGGATTGATGATAGCAAGGTTCGAGGGTTGCCTCGGGGTTTTTGTTGTTGATTGATGGAAGGAGAGTTGGTTAAAAAAATAAAAATAAAGATGAATATGGACCATATTTTGAAGCATTGAATCACTTATGGCAAGTGCAATCTGTCACTCTTTTCAATCTCCTAGGACACTTACCCTGCATGAAATAATTTATAGTTTTAAGAAATTCCAATTCTACCTGGCATGACTAATCTCCAAATCAACAATTATCATTCGCTAATCCTTTGAGTAACCATAAAAAGCGAAGATCAACAGGAACAAATGGACAAATCCAACCATCATATCCCCTTTCCCCTCAAAATTTCCAACGCGTGAATCAAATCCAAACGTCTAAAGCAACAGCAAAAACGCAAGCCCTAATACACAACACAGTAGATATATCGATTTTGACACTAATGATCACAAAATGGATGAAATCAATCAATGATTATGAGAGAGCATAAGCTGTAGTCCTCCTTGCCAAATCGTTTAAGATGAGCAGCATACGCCTTGAGGAACACTTGCGATGACACTATTAACAAATATTCACCTCATGCTCATCTTCTCTTGTTCATCTCATGTTTATTTGATTAAACAGACTTGTTTTTGACTTCTAATGAATGTTTCTTTGACCAAATAAAAAGAATATTGCAGTTCATGTGTTGAAGACTTGGAGCAACACATTCACATGGAATACTTTGTACACGGAGGGAGTCTGTTTAGTGTGCTTTGTTTCAACTAGAAAAGGAGTTCCCTGCTCCTTTTTTTATGTACCCAATATAAAGCAAATGGAGAGCCAGTTAAAGTGTTGTACATTGTGTTACTTTGGTTGAGTGTGTTATCCGATAGAAGTATTTGTGTTATTGTGAATCGTATGCGTTTTATGTTTGGATCCATTAAAAATACTCAACATTTGATATCTGAACGCATACGTTCTTAGGGGAAGATACTTATGCTAGCGGCCGAAAACTGATGCTAGTATAAATGGAGTTTATTTGTGGGGAGTGCTACCTAGGAAAGGTACTAGTGCAGGTTTTTCTGAGGAGGGAAATGACGAGCCGCTATTGGTTGCCTAGTGTGAGAGCCACTAAAGTTAAGCACGAGAGGAAGTGGTGTTGAGCTCACTTTGGGAGTAATACTTTGATTGTTAAGGATCTAAAAAATGACGAAAATTTCTAGTTTTAGAGGACGATTAGAAATGCTCGGTAATTATAATTATCAAGAATGGAAGACTTGCATGAAATTTTATTTACAAGGGCAAGATCTTTGGGACGTTGTTGGTGATAGCGGCGCTACCGAGCCAACTAAACCTGAAGATGTTAAGAAGTGAAAGATAAAAGTAAGGAAAGCAATGTACTCGCTCAAGATAACATTTGAGAAGGACTTGTTAATTCCTAGTTTACATAAAGGAAGTGAAAACTCCAAAGAAGACGTGGATTTCTTCGCGGTGTTATTTTCGAAAAAGAATAACGTGAGATTGCAGTTTCTGGAGAATTCAGCACGACGACCAATCAAGATGAAATGTCAATTAGTGAATAGTTTGTTAAGCTTAATAATATCTATCGTGAGATTGAAAATTGGATCCATCGATAAAGGTCGATGACGAAAGGATGAAGCGGATATTGATTCATGGTTTGAGCAGACATACTTTGTATTCGTGATAGTGGTCCAAGGATAGGCATCTCAGCCAAGTTTATTGGAGTTGAATCGTTTGCTTGTGAAGCAAGAAATTCTCGTGAAAAAGTTTGTTGGAGCTTCATTTTTAAAAGGAGATCGAAGAAAATAAAAAGATCGAGAAATGAGCTTTTTATAGCAAGGGAGAGAATGATCGTAGAGACATAGATCAAGAACAAAGAAAATGGTAAAGATGGCAAGAAGTAGAAGGCTTACGACAAGGGGGAGATAATAACTATCTTATCGGAAAGGGAGATCCACCAAGCTTAAAACACCAGAGGAGTGGTTGTTGCTTTTATTTTGCTAGGAAAGGATACTACGCTAGAGAGTGCTGATACAAATCAATAGAGAGAAATGTGGTGGTGGCGTAGGCGCGAAATGGAGTCGAGGAAAAATGGGATTTCTCGACATTACGATGATGTTATGAGAGAGTGCAATCGTTGATGGGGAGTATTCATAAACATTCACCTCCTGCTCTTCTTCCCTATGCCTCATGATTATTTGACTAAGGAGCCTTGTTTTTTACTTCTCATGAAGCATGTTTTCTTTTTTCTTTTTCTTTTTTTTTTTATGTCAATGAAGCATGGTTTCTTTGACCAAGTAAAAATAATATTGCAGCCCATGTGTTGAAGGCTTGGAGCAATGTATTCGCATGGTATAGTTTGTACACCGAGGGAGTCTTCTTAGTGTGCTTTGTTTCAACTTCTAAAGGAGTTCCATGCTCCTTTGTTTATGTACCCCAAATACAGCAAATGGAGATCAGTTAGTACTTTGTGTAACTTTGGTTGAGTGTTTTATCCGATAGAAATAGGGAAAAAAGTACAGAACCCCCCGAACTATTCGTCTGTGACACATGACCCCTTTAAACTCTAAAAATATACACATAACCACTTATCAACACCTTTAATTTGTATTCGAGCCAAAATAATATGATTTCTATTGAAGTTTGTGAAGAATATGAAGACGATCCCCTTATAACTACTTTTAATGGGATTTCGTGACCAAAAACTAGGATTTGTTTTGATGATATAGGAGTTAAGTGCTTATATTTAAATATTTCTCATGGCTCAATACTTCGCGGCGCAGTAAATGTCACATTCCCTAAAACTATTTTTATTATTGTGAATCGTGTGTGTTTTGTATTTGATTTCACTAAAAATACTAGTAGACACGTCCTTCATTGCATGAGTTAAGGGGTATCTTGTGGAAGTTTAAAATCTTATGTGGTACCTTGTGAGAATACAAACATTGAAACGATACCTCCTGGGAACAACTAGTCGGAACATCTAGGAATACGGTCGGAATCAACCAGAAACAACATTGTCATTATTTGTCCAATAAATTTTAGGGAATCGACTCAGATGACGAATCAGACACTGGTCCTTCCATCCGGTGAATACCAGCAACGATACAATGTTGACGTCGGATTCGTAATGGTAAGGGTCGTGATCAAAGGAGTGGGATCAAGATTTGGTGGTGAAGACGATGCCATAGGAGTTAGTAGCACATCTGTTCCTCTCCTTTTCTTTCCTACACCAAATTTTCCATATTCAATATTGGTGTGGTCTTGTTTCTATTCCATAACAGCCTACTTTGAAGGTTGAAGTTGCCAATGTCAAATGTTGAAACACAAGTCTTTGACTATGCATCAAGGGAGAAGATTAGCTCCATAGTTTGCTATAAAAGGGAAGCTTTGCTTCCCTGTTCAAATCATCAAACACACAAAATAGCTCAAGCAGAGCAAGTATAGAGAGAATAAGTGTTAGGCACTTAATATAAAAGTGTAGTGTACTAGAGTGTATCCGAATAAAAATATGATATAATTTTTGAGTATCGAACACAATTAGAGTATGACTATTTTATAAAATATTCGGGTTTATAATATTTTCTCTTATTGAAAATTATATTTTTCTATATATTTTATTTTCGACAATCCGATTTTCTAACAAGTGGTACCAGAGCACGTCGGAAGCATGTAGTTGGTGATATATTTTTTTTTATCATACTCGATAGATAAACTTATTTAGAGTATCAAAATGATGTTTATTTTCTCAGTCCAAATCTCTGGGAGATTATTGACGGGTTTGATGCTACACTACCAAAAGAGACAAAGGAAGACCTTAAAAAATGGAAGGTTAAGCGATATTCGCTCTTACTGTCTCTACAGAAGATGAATTTTTAGAGAGGATCAAGACACAAAGATATACAAGGAAGTATGGAACACTCTAGCAACCTTGTTTGTCAAAACAAACAATGCTCGACTTCAACAGATGGAGAAGGAGATATGTCATTTTCGCAGGACTTGACGATAAGTAATGCTTCACTAAAGTAAAATCTTTATGTGAAGCGATAATCCAATCAGTGATCCACGTGCGAGGAGAATTAATACTCACGGGTTAAAACCAGAGTATAGTGATCTTGTTACAGCAAACAGTGGGTGGGCCACCCAGCAGATGCGCACTGAGATGGAGACTATTTTGACAAGCCAAGAAACTCTAGACAAACAGATGTCTGGTGTATCAATAAAAGAAGACAAAGCTCTCTTTTGCCAAAAGAAAGGTTTCAAGAAGAACTTCCACCAAGATGCTCAGCGGATGCAAGAAGGGCAACCACGTAAGCAACAAAGCTGGTAAAAGAAGCAGTTCTTGAGGAATTCACAATCCAAGAGAAACTCTAATCAGGGGGGATCTTAAGACGACGGGCAAAAGTGATGCCAAAACGAAGAATTCTATAATTACGAAGAAGGGATATTTTGCTCGCGATTGCTGGAGAAATAAAGGTAATATTGAAAAAGAGTGGGATTTTCAAGTATTCCTGACGATATAAGAGCAAGAGCATGCATCTTCTTATATTGTACGAGAAGAAGAGTTGTGCTTGCGGCTGCCAACAACAACAATGTGATTAACTACAGTCATGATTGGATCTTAGACTCTTGTTGTTCTAATCACACAATGAGAAGCTAAATGAAACTCCACGACGTGCCCCAGTACAAAAGGAAAACACGTGGTCATCATCATAAACAAATTATAGTTGTCAATAGCTCATGTTGACAAGACGATGATTGTTCCTCGACATAGCGACAAAGAGGTAATATTAGAAATAGTTCGACGAATCGGACCGAATAGCACTGAATTGTTTGAACCGTTCCGTTTTATGAACGAAACTAATTCCGATTCAGCTTGAGGAACAAAGCTGGTAAAAGAAGCAGTTCTTGAGGAATTCACAATCCAAGAGAAACTCTAATCAAGGGGGATCTTAAGACGACGGGCAAAAGTGATGCCAAAACGAAGAATTCTATAATTACGAAGAAGGGATATTTTGCTCGCGATTGCTGGAGAAATAAAGGTAATATTGAAAAAGAGTGGGATTTTCAAGTATTCCTGACGATATAAGAGCAAGAGCATGCATCTTCTTATATTGTACGAGAAGAAGAGTTGTGCTTGCGGCTGCCAACAACAACAATGTGATTAACTACAGTCATGATTGGATCTTAGACTCTTGTTGTTCTAATCACACAATGAGAAGCTAAATGAAACTCCACGACGTGCCCCAGTACAAAAGGAAAACACGTGGTCATCATCATAAACAAATTATAGTTGTCAATAGCTCATGTTGACAAGACGATGATTGTTCCTCGACATAGCGACAAAGAGGTAATATTAGAAATAGTTCGACGAATCGGACCGAATAGCACTGAATTGTTTGAACCGTTCCGTTTTATGAACGAAACTAGTTCCGATTCAGACATTGAATGGACAATTCAGAAGACTCGTCCCCGAATCGTCATGAATCAATGAACCGTCAACTGAATCGTCCGATTCCCATAGAATCATTCCGGTTCAGTGAACAGAATTGTTCTGGTTCAGTGAACCCTATCGCCCACACTCTCAAAGGAACATTAAATTATTGGGTATGATTGCAGCCTCCTAATTTGTAACGCCCCTACTTACACGCTGGCTGACACGTGGGGGTTATGCTATGACATACCAAATCCGTGACAGGGCCAAATAAATCAAATGGGTTTAGAGGTATAGAAATCAAGAAACTATATATACAATAGTCACATTAGTAGCTTACAATTTCGAATATTTGTTTAATTTTCATCATTGGTACAAAAGTAGTACAGATCAAATGTTACATTAAGCAAAATAAAAGTTTGATCTGAAGTGACATCCAAAAGCATGTGAGGCTATCTACATTAATGCAAGCTCGCACTATGGACCTCCCGGGACAGTTGAGGGCATACTTGCAAATGAAACACATAACCGTGAGCAAAACAAGCTCAGCAAAAGAGGGTTTTCGCTAACGGTTATGCCAACCGCCAAAAGTCCCTAAAAACGTTTTTACAATATAATAGGAAGATATAGATGTCATATCAAACAGTATTGTTTTATAACATTTAATATGTCTTCGTACCAATTTTAAGAATCTTTCTTTTGCATTTGCTTATAGATTTGTAACTCAACTCGAAAGACAAACTTGAAGGAGACGACCGACTAAGAGTCTATAGATAGAATGTCAATCGTGGACTGGGCTACACATGATTTCACATTTCATTACCATTCGATCCAATACCTTGTATCTTTCATGCGTTGCACCTCTTATGCCTTTCAATGCGCGGCTCGTGATACCGCCATTGAGAAAAAAGGCCTCCTTGCAGAGAGTCACCCGATGACCCAGTCACCAATGGTCTTAGTGCCGCTACACGCATGGGAAGAGGGTGAGTATGCTGCTCACCGCTCCCTAGCTAGTCCTCACCCGTGACAATAACTCAAAGAATAAACACTGGAGTTCACTGATTCAAATCAAAGTCACCAAGGCTATTCTAGAAAATAATAAATGATCTCTATGGATCCAAGAAGGGACGTCAAGGTCGACCTTCATAGTTCAAGGACACAACAAGAATTATTTCATTCGATTTTCATTAGTTCACATCTCATAGATAGTGCAACTAAGGTCTACATCTCCGTGTCCTTTTTATTTAACGATTTAAGGGTCGTTTTCATATATTTTTACGAGAGGATATTTATATTATGATGGTGCATATTCTAGCCATTTAACCCCGAATATCCCAAACAGCTCAACAAACATGAACAACATCTATGCTCGATCCCGATCCCCACGTCAAGACAAGATATAAATATATGTACGTATATATATGTACACACACACAGACATATATATATATATATACAGATATACGTATACATATATACATATATACATATATATTTATAATTCCGATTCCTTAACATTTTCGTATGTCACAATAGTAGAAGGTTATGCACATTTCAAGTACATAACACACACATATACACATGCCCTGCACGCACCTCATATACACACATACACAGAACAAATTCTAACTCTTGTATACATCTATGCCCTTAACTCGATTACATACGTATGTCCTGCACAACATATCACCATAAACACACCTAAAATGCAGACAGGGACGCACATACCCATAGCCTACACACCCTTTACCTTAATACCACACATAATACTACCTTACACACCCATATACGCACAGCCTCCCGCATACACGACTTATCGATCCTTACTGTTTTCACACATATATATCCTCAACCCTAGGACATATACACATGTGACCTGTGCAGCCAATCACCACAAACACTCATGAACATGATACACACACTCTACATAATACTATCCTACTCACTTCATCAACCTTAAACACACGCACGCCATGCCATGATCACAACAACCACCCTATCTCCTCAAAACAAACACACAGCCCTGTACGCATGCGCAACACTCTTATTTGTGTTGAATAATGCTTCAAATATTGTTGGAACTAATTTTTATTTTTTTGAATTATATTTGTTATACGGTTAGAGAAATTTGGTTATGCTTCGTGTTTACCTGCTGAGTTTAGCATTATTTTTCCTTTGTGTGTGAGCCTATATTATAGGCCTTGCTGCTTTTCAATGAGATAATAAGAAAGTGTGAGGGTTTTGTTAATTGGTTTTCAACCTATTTTAGCTTTATCCCCAACAAATTTTGGTATCAGAGTGATTGGCAGGTTAGGTCTTCAATTGCGAAAGTAGAACGTGAGAGAGAGGAAACTTAAACATGACAAGCAGTGGCACAAATCCCTCATCATAGCCCTTCATTCCAATTTTCAAGGGGGGAAAATATCATCTTTGGAGTCTCAACATGAAGACAATATTCAAGTCTCAAGAGCTATGGGACTTGGTTGAGAATGAGTATGAAGAGCCCAATCCAGCACCTGCAGAACCCGATCAGCGATTACAAGAAAATCGCAAGAAAGATGCAAAGGCATTGTTTCTCTTTCAATCCACACTGGATGATGATATATTTCCCCGAATTTCTGCACTTGCGACTTCTCATGAGGCATGGAAAATTCTGAAACAAGAATACTTGGGCGACAATAAGGTGGTTGTTGTCCAATTGCAAACTCTTGGTCGTGATGTCGAGACATTGTCCATGACAGACAAGGAATCTGTGCAAACTTACTTGTCTAGGGTGTCTGGAATTATGAATCTCATGAGGTCGTATGGTGAAAGTATCACTGATCAGATTGTTGTGTGCAAGGTTTTGAGGAGCTTGACGTCAAAATTTGATCTTGTTGTTGTTGCGATTGAGGAGTCAAAGGATTAATCTACTTATTCATTTGATGATTTGATGAGTTCTTTGTTAGCTCATGAAGATAGGTTTAGTAGATCATCAGAGAAGACTGAGGAGAAAGCTTTCCAAGCTAAGGGAGTCTTTCTTTAAGGGAAGGTCGGATAATATAGGAGGTCGAGGATGAGGAAGAGGCAGCTTTCGTGGTCGCGGTCGTGGATGAGGCAGAGGACGTGGTCAATATGAAGATCAGTGACAAAACAAGAGCAGTATTCAATGTCGTTACAGTAAAAAATATGGGAACAAGGAAGCTGATCGTTGGACCAAAGAAAAAAACGAGCAACAAAATGCGAACTTTATTGAGAAGCCGCAAGAGGAAAGTAATTTGTTCTTGACTCACTCTCCTGTAAGTGTAGTAGCAAATGATGTTTTGTTTATTAACAGTGGGTGCTCCAACCACATGGCGGGCTCAAGGTCATTATTTAAGGAGCTCAATGATTCGCAAAAATCTGAAGTTAGGCTCGGATATGGCAAGTTAGTCAAAGTTGAAGGTAAGGGTATTGTTGCTGTCAAGACTTCTCATGGTAATGTGAAGCCTATCCATGATGTGCAATGTGTTCCTTTTCTAGCTCATAATTTATTGAGTGTTGGACAACTAATGGCTGGTGGATATGGTATTTCCTTTGATAATGGGTGTAGCATTCATGAAAAGAAGTCTGGTCAAAAAATAGTTGAGATCCAAATGACCAGAAACAGAATGTTTCCGCTTGATGTGTCAGTTGATAGTGACGATAGTGCATTGGTGGCTAAAGAAAGTGCAGAAGCTACTCTGTGGCATCTGCGAAATGGGCATCAGAACATGAAAGGGTTATAATTATTAGGTAATAAAAACATGGTTGTTGGTTTTCCTAAAATTGATGCCCTATGGATGTATATATGGAAAGCAATGAAAAGCCTCGTTTTCAGTAGGCAAGGCATCAGTACATGCTGATCTATGCTGCCCCATGTCTGTTGATTCATTGGGTGGAAGTCGATACTTTCTATTGTTCACAAATGAATATAGTGGCATGAGTTGGATGTATTTCTTGAAATTCAAATCAAAACTATTTGCGAATTTCAAGAAGTTCAGGTCTCTTGTAAAGAAGCAAAGCGACTGTGAGATTAAAACTCTTCAAACGGATAGAGGTGGCGAGTTTATGTCAAATGAATTCAACACTTTCTTTGAAGAGAATGGCATTTGTAGAGAGCTTACAATGCCTTATACACCAGAGCAAAATGGTGTAGCTGAGAGGAAGAACCGTACTAGTTGTTGAAATGGGCAAAAGTATGATGAAAGCAAGAGGGATTCCAAAGCACTTTTGGGCTGAAGCTATCGCCGCAGCTGTGTACCTGCTGAATATCTCGCCTAAAAAGGCGGTGTACAATCGGACACCATATGAGGCATGGAGAGGTAACAAACCGAAGGTTAGCCACTTACGAATTTTCGGATGTGTAACTTTCGCTTTGGTTAATTCTCATTCTCAACAAAATCTTGATAATAAATTTGAAAAATGTATCATTGTCGGGTGTAGCTCACAATCCAAAGCTTATTGGTTTTATAATCTGATGAGTGGTAAAGTTTTGATAAGCAGGAATGTTGTGTTCAATGAAGAAGCATGTTGAGACTTCAGTTCAGAGATGGTCGACACCAAAATCACTGTCCATAACCATTATGAAGCCTCAGCTCCTGAACCTAAAGCTGAAATGACAAATGCCAACTCAAGTAGTCCTTCCTCAACAAATTCGACATCAGTCAACTCAGCCAGCTCTTCTCCAACAAGCAAGGGCTCATCCAACAGCTCCAACTCATCTCCATTGAGTTCAGCCTCGTCACAATCATCTTTGTATGCAACAGAGCCTACTTTCTTTGATGAAGCAATAGGAAATGAAGAATGGCGGGCTACAATGATTGAAGAAATGAGAGTGATCAAGCATAATAGAACATGGGAAGTAGTAGATTTACTAGAGGGCAAGACACCTATTGGTCTCAAGCTGGTGTACAAGCTCAAGTATCATGCTGATAGGAGTATACAAAAGTATAAAGCGAGACTTGTGGCGAAGGGGTATGCACAACATGATGGTATTGACTTTGATGAGACGTTCTCGCCGGTGGCACGCTTTGAAACAGTGAGAACTCTTTTATCTCTCGCTGCAAAACTGAATTTGTCGATTTATCAATTTGATATGAAATCCGCTATTTTGAATGGGGAGTTAGAAGAGGAAGTATATGTTGTTCAATCGTAAGGCTTTTTTGTTCAAGAAAATGCGAACAAAGTCTATAAGCTCAAAAAAGCTCTTTACGGGTTGAAGCAAACACTACTCGCATGGTATAAGACGATCGACTCATACTTCTTGCAAAACAGGTTCGTAAGGAGTGAAAATGAGCCCACACTATATATGAGAATGGTGAGTTCGCACTCGTTTGCATTTATGTGGATGACATGATCTACATGAGATCCTCTGAAACTTTGGTTGCTGAATTTAAATCATGCATGATGAAGGATTTTGAAATGTCAGGTTTGGGAATGATGAGATATTTTCTTGGTCTTGAAGTGAAGTAGGCTGAAGGTGGAATTTTTCTACACCAAAGAAAATATGCTAGAGATCTCTTGCTCAAATTTGGATTGCGCAACTGTAAGGCTGCTCCTACACCTATGAATGCAAATGAAAAGTTGCAATTTGAAGATGGCACAAGTGCGACAAATTCGAGCTTTTACAGAAGCTTAGTTGGTGGGTTAAATTACTTGACGTATACTTGTCCTGATATAATGTTTTCTGTGAGTATGCTGTCTAGGTACATGCATAACCCGACCAAACAGCACCTTGGTGTAGCTAAGAGGGTGCTACGTTAGATTGCTGGGACGATTGAGTTTGGGATATGGTATGCCAAAGAATCAAAATTCAGATTAGTCGGCTACTGTGACAGTGACTGGGCTAGTTCTATTGATGACAGAAAGAGTACATCCGGTAATATGAACAGCTTTGGATCAGGTGCAATTTCTTGGAGTGCGAAGAAGCAAGATGTTGTGGCATTATCTTCATTGAAAGCTGAATATATTGCTGTAACTTCAGCAAGTTATCAAGCCTTATGGTTGAGGAGATTGCTGGCTGATATACTTCATGAACAAGAGGGTACGACGGATATCTTCTGCGATAATAAAGCAACTATCGCTATGACGAAGAACCCTGCTTTTCATAGTAGAAAAAACACATCGACGTCCACTATCATTTCATTCGTAGCCTTACAGCAAAAGGAGATGTTGCGTTGAAGTTTTGCAGTACAAGAGAGCAAGTTGCTGATGGCTAACCAAAGCACTTCCCTATGCCAAGCATGATCATCTCCGGAACAGACTTGAAGTCTGTAATTTTGAAGCAAGGGGGAGTGTTGAATCATGCTTCAAATATTGTTGCAACTAATTCCCATTTTTTAGGATTAGATTTGTTATACAGTTAAAGTTATTTGATTATGCTCCGTGTTTAGCTGCTAAGTTTAGCATTATCTTCCCTATGTATATGAGCCTATATTATTCATTGAGATAGTAAGAAAGTGTGAGAGTTTTGTTAATTGGTTTTCAACCTCTTTTAGCTTTATCCCCAACAATATGCACATCATATCACCTTAAACACTCACATATGCACAGTCACGCTGCGACGCACATACACACAACAACATGAACATGCCAACGATCATGCACGCACAATGAAACCAAGCCTCACACACACACACACACATATCGGGTCAAGGTTAGGTTATTTTTGAAGCGTGAGGAAGCTTAATCACTCAAAACTCTAGAGATCCGGCGCACAACCCCACGCGAAGAACTGAGGGAAATGGTTTGGGTCGAGGGTCTTCACGTTATAACGTTATTCGTTCAGAACATCTCATTCATTTCATTATCCCAAATATTTCAACATTACATTTAATTAATAATCAAATATTTTTGGGGTGAAATCTGTAACCCTTAAGCGCGACTATTTAAAATTTCGTAACGTTCGTTACTTCTAACCCTCTTTGTAATATTCGTATTTAACACCTTCTGTTCTCGAATTATTTAATTACATACCGTACGTATATTTTATACTTATTTTATATCACAAAATTTTTGGTATTATACCATCTCTTTCTCCTTTATCTTCCTTCTCCCTCTTGGACTTCTATCCCTTCTCTGTATCTCCCTTCTCTTCATATTCGGTCGGATTAGCGAGCAGGTGATCAGCCTCCATCTCCTCACTGCTTGCCAGGTGCGATCTGCGATTGACGTTTTTTTTATAGGCGGTTGAATGAGATTGAGGTTTGGTAATAGTTTGGACTTTTGGAGGATGTGAGCTGGGTGATCAATTGGGCGGCTTAGGCCTGTGTGTTTTTGTGTGTGTGTGTGTGTGTGAAGCTGATTAGGATCTCTGTTTGTTTCTTTGCAAATGCACAAAGTTTTTTTTCTTTTTCGAGTGGCTTTCGTTTGTGAAGCTGATCTTGTTTTTAATCACTATAAAATAGGATTACAAAATTCCATTGTATCAAATTACAACCCAACATACAAGCCGGCAACAACAACCATCGAACACTCAAATTTGCCTAATGATATACTACTTTTTTTGAGTGACTTCGCCTTGCCTTGAAACAATGGAACGTTTCTCTCCCTCCATATTTCATAAATCAAGATAGCGCTCATCCTTCTTTGAGCTCGAGCATTTTCAGATTTTTCTCTTCCAAACTCCATCATCCAACTCTACCATTGTTCAATCCCGTGCAGGTTAATAATGAGTTTCACGTATTTTAACACCCCAGCTGCTACTGTCTTCGTGAAAGAGCAACCAAACCACAAATGATCAACATCCTCCACACCACCATTACACATCAAGCACGGATCGTCGTATATCGACGTAGGTTTACACATCCATTTCCTCATTCTCAACCTTCCAAAGAAGGCAAGCCAAGATACGAAAAAGGTGTCGAGGGTGAACATTCCTATTCTAGATCAAATTGGCTCATTAAACCTTCTATTGTACACCTATAACTGCCTTATAACCAGCTGAGACAGAGTATCCTTTTTCTATTTAACCGAAGTAATAGTACTGCTCATCTTTGCCATCATATTATCCCTAACTTTCATCAAGATGCCCCATATTCAGCTTTGCCCAGGTTTGTGTTGCACAGTCCAGATCTCCTTTTTTTTTTTTCTGGACTATTTGTTGATGTTAATGTTTTGTTTGGACCGTTTGTTGTTTGATGAATGTTTACAGTCATCTTAAACACCTTTGTTGCATTATTTGTGACTACTGGTTAGTCTTCTTATTTTCTAGTCATTAATCAATTCGATATGACCTTTGGGATCTTGTTCTTATTCTCTTTACAGATGAATTTCTTCTAGTGTTCAAGATGATTGAAGCTAGGGGAATAGTCTGGTACAGTAATGTAGTGATCCGACTTGACAGCATTGTGTTCAGGTTGGGTGGTTCCAAAAACTCCAGAATGAGAGTGCAATGTAATTATCGCGAGAAAGCTATGAGTGGTGACGTGTTTAAGATGAAACAACATATAGCTGGGATCGATGGAAAAGTAAGAGGTTGCAATAGAGTTTCAGTGGAGCTTCGAAGGGAGATCCTAGTTGTATTTAGTTGCAAAGAAAGTCGAAGCACAAGATGAGGCACGGGAAAAAAAAAAAAGGCATTGGAGGAGTACTTTGCATTTCCACCAAGCATTGAAGATATTTTTAAGCTTGGGTCAGAGCCAGAGGAGAATGAAGATGAGGAAGATAAAGACATGAGAAGGTCTATGAAAGCCAGTAGAGAGCAATAACTTCGGGATAAGGAAATGAGGATATATTCAGGAAGATAGGAATGTGCAATCCCTCCAGTTGTATAGAAATTGATGAACAAAACTTAAAAGCATTAGCCATGATGTTGTTAAGGTGCTTAGCCTAGAAATTAGTTAGGAATCTACAGTCTTGGTCAGATACTGGAGAGCAGACGGTCATACATGGCGAGCATTATGGGCCACCCGATGGAGACTACTAAGGCAAAACAGGTAAGGCATGCATGGACAACAAAAGACCTGCAAATGCTTCAGGATCTAGGATTAATCTTGAAGACAAGGGCCAACACAGCAATGCATGGATTGCATCAGATCTGGGTACAGACAAGGTTGCAACAGTGACTGGGTGCAGGCGAGATTTTAACGGTACTGAGTGCATACTGAGTTGCAACAGACTGTAGTGCAGCAGAGATGGTTGGTAAGGTTAGGGCAGAAGTCTGAGGTTTGATCACATCGAAGATATTGAGATTCAGAGTGAGAGTACGAGGATCACTAAAAGTTGAGCTGTTAACATCAGTGAAGGAGTCACATGTGACCAGCTGTCATCATCACATCAAGTACAATCATCGGTTCATTCTCTCAACTTATACAAGGGGATCAAAGAGTTTAAAAAATAGTGTTATTGAATGAAGTATTAAATGTACAAAATGTGCGAAATCAATCAGAATTCAAACTGTACAAGTGAGCTGAATTGAAGAAGAACAGGAAGAAGAGGGTTCACTAGTCTGCATTTAAGAATAGAAGCTACAGTAGAGTCCAGCAAGGGATCTGTGCAAAGGGTAGGTTCTTCGCCTTTGACAAGTTAAATAGCTTGTAAAGGGGTTGTCTTGTAAGCCAAAAACCAGAAGAGAGTGAATTCACCTCTTGGATTGACTAAATTGGTCATCAAGTGAAGATTGGACTAAGCTCTCGATTATCAATTGATAACGAGTGTCTAAATCAGTATAAATCCTGTGTTTTTTATTTGCCTTTCATTGTTTTGAAGTGTTAGAAATGTTCGAAATCAATCACAACAGCCAACAGAGACAAACTCTCAAAGTTTAGGTTTCTGTAGACATCCTCAGTGGTTTGCAAAGAACATCAGTGTATTGAAATCTAATATTCCGCTATATTACACTGAAAAATTTAAAACAACCTATTCACCCCCCTCTAGGTTGTACCTGTGGATATTACAATTGGTATCAGAGCTTGACTTTCCAGACTTAACAGTTTTGGAAAGAAAATATCATTTCTTTTGATTAATTTTTGGAAAGAAGTTACTAACAGTTTATTTTGTGAAGAAATCATGGCTCCTCCAAAGCTACCCAAATACCCCAACAGTGGAGAGCCACCAGCATGCTTATTCGACAAGTTCAATCACTGAAAGTTGAGAATGCTTGCACATCAGGATTCAATTGATGAAAAAATGCATGATGTGATCAAAGATGGGCCATATATTCCAAAGATGCCAGATCCAGTCGATGCACCCAGGGAAGCAGACAAACCCAAGTCTTTCTGGACAAAAGATGATTGGGATTTGGTGCTAGTGGACAAAAGGGCAAGAAATCAAATATTCAAATCTCTTGATGATGATATGTTTGAGAT
This sequence comes from Drosera spatulata, assembly GCA_035668315.1. NCBI lineage: Eukaryota > Viridiplantae > Streptophyta > Magnoliopsida > Caryophyllales > Droseraceae > Drosera > Drosera spatulata. Next base: position 2,425 of record JAOVYX010019406.1, on the reverse strand, counting down.
AGTAGATCACATAACCACTGCAAAGGAAGCATGGGACGCTCTACTGCTCAGGAATGAAGGAACAAATGAAATCAGAGAAAACAAGAAGGATGTCTAGATTCAGCAGTACGATTGGGTCTCAATGAGATCAAATGAAAATTTGACCAGTTTCTATGAGAGTTTTAATGTACTCATCAACAATCTCCGGACTTTAGGGAAGACCTTTGACAACAAGGAAGTCAATCTGAAGTTCATGAGATCACTTGGTGAGATCTGGAGAACAAAGACTACACCAATAAGGGAATCCAGGGATCTTGCTAAGATTTTCTTAGCACAACTGTATGGTGTGCTGCACAGATACAACCTGGAAGTAGAGCAGAAAAGACAGATTGATGAGACTTGGAAGAAAACTCTGGCCTTCAAAGCTCAAGAGAGAATTCTGAGATCCATGGTAGAAGAGAAAACCAGTGACACCTCGTCTGCAAGTGAGCAGGTAATATTAGAAGAACTTACACTCATGGCCAAGAAGTTCAGAAAGCTGTTCAAGAAGAAAAATCTCAAAAAGAACTTCTCAAACAAGGCCAAAGAAGTAGAGAAGGAGGTCTGCTATAACTGTGGAAAGCCAGGGCACTTTGCTGCATAATGCAGACGACCTACACAAGAATCGTATGCACAAACGAACAAAAAGGAATATGGCAAAGGAAACTCTGGAAGGAAAGAAAAAGGCAAGGCCTATGATGCTAAAACCTGGAGTGAGGCAGACTCAGATGATGAAAAAAAAATCTTTAATGCTTAGCTCTGTCTCCTGGCAAAGAATGAAGAAAAATAACAGGTATTTGATCTCTCTAATTCAGATGCTACTTTAGAGCAATTGAAGGAGGCTCTTCAAGAAACCTTTGAAAGCTTTATTTCCCTCTCAAGGGACCATAAAGAGAATCTCGAGCTGATTGTAAATCTCAGAGGGAATTATAATCTAGCATATGAAGAGATTGACTATATAACAAGTGACCCAATAGTGGCTCAAAATGAGCTAAAGAAATCAGATGAGAAGATAAAGCTTCTCAATGTAGTTATGGAAACACTCACAAAGAGAAATGCTGAGTTACAAGCTCAAGTAAATGCATGGAATGGAAAGATCCTGAACTTGCAAAAGATGCTAAACACGGGCCAATCCTTACATGATAAGTCAGAAATAGGCTACAAGGATTGGTTGAAGGATCCTTCACGCTTAAAAGTGGATGATAATGTCACAATCAGTTAGGGAAAAGAAAAGCAGACCTCTGCAAAAGACTTGTAGAAGGGAAGAGCTTTTCCTGAACAAAAAGAGCAGAAGAGTAAGGGCTCTACTGCTCAACCCCAAAGGTTTAAAACCTTGAGCAAAGTATCAAACTGTTGCAAAACACCACAATGTGCACATGGTCTCGGATCATAAGATTGAAACCAACAAGAGGCCATACAGAGCCCAGTATGCACCAAATTACTCAGTGTGGAACAATACTTTCGATACTGCATGGAGAAAACTACATTTGAAACCCGTCTACACATGTAGAATGTAGCAGATGAGGTGGAAAAATACTAGCATTCTAAAGAGGTGAATCAGAATTTACGCCTAGTTTGGAAGTCTATCAGACTTGTGCTTTGTTTACTTTGTCTGTCACCATTTATGATTTGATGTGTCAAAATACTTGTTTATGTTCTATGCATGTTATTTGTCATTAGACTCCATGTCTTTAGTATTAGACATATGATAGTCTTACGAAGTGCTTGAGAGAGTTAGTGTTCTGAAGGAGAAAGGATTTCGTGCAAGTGCCAAATAAATTGGATTGGCTGAGAAGACTTCAGGGTACCAGAGTTTCATTGCTCAGGGAACAGAGTTCAGATGAAGATTGGGTCTGTATTCTGAAAAGTCTGTTCTATGCCTACTATGTTTCAGAGTTCAGTGTTATATACATAATTGTGCTTTGATGAAGATCAGAGAACTACTATCTTTGATAACAGACTTCTGGGTTGAAGAGATTCAACAGACTATAGTGTTGAGTCAAAGGAGTTCAAACAGACTTGTGAAACTGGAACAGATAAAGGCTAACAGACTTTGGCACTACAATAGACGAGTTCAACAGACTTCATCAAAGTCTGTTGAGAAGACTGATCGGATACTAGATTTCTGGAATGACCATACGACCTGTTTCCTTTTTCTATGACATCCAGGATCTATAAAAGGCGGATGGAGGATTCAGTTGAGATTAACAAATTCAATCATTCATTCACTCGTACTTCTGTGCACATACTTTCTCAACTGCAAGCTTCAAGAACCATCCATCTTCGGTTCTCCCCGCAACAAAGCGACTTCAACAATTGGTGATTTTCTGAAATCCATCATCATCTTCGATTGAGTGGATTTCATCTTTGGAGATTTCTACATTCTCCATAGTTTTGTGAGTTTTAC
>JAOVYX010019405.1:0-18554 GCA_035668315.1 Drosera spatulata | reverse complement strand
ATGGAATAATGTAATGTAATTTTGAAATGTATTTTGATATTCTATTCGATTTTGGTTTGTTTTTTATGGTGTTTTTATTCGTAATATTATAATTTAAAACAGGTTTTTATATAAATATCAATAATTATTATTTATTTTTTTAAAAAAATTCACATAGTGCGACGAAATCCGTCGCATAAGGCAAATAGTATAAAATGATTTCATGCGACGGATTCCGTCGCAGAATGTTAACCATGTCTGCGACGGATTCCGTCGCACAGAAAGTTAATTAATTGAATAACATTTGCCACGTATTCCGTCGCAGACATGGTTAACATTCTGCGACGGATTCCGTCGCAGATGGCTATAAATTTTTTTATTTTAGGTAATTATATATTTACATTAGGAATTAATTAAAAGAATATTTATTTAGGTCTGCGACGGCATCCGTCATAAATCAAAATATGTTTCACAATTTATATTCTGCGACGAAAAAAGTCAATCCGTCGCAGAATATCTTTGTCTGCGACGGATACGTCGTAAATTACGGCTTTTGCACGTCATAGATTGCGACGGAAAATGCCGTCACAAATATGTTGCTGCGACGGAATATTTGTTTTTGCGACGGAATTGATCCGTCGTAAAATATGCTGGTTTTTTCTAGTGAGCATAATATGGGCAAGTGTAAAGACCATGAACATAGCCAAAACAACATTAAATCACCAAGTTGACCGACACAAGGGACCATACATATCCAAACCATATGAACAACACATAACATATTCAAGAATAGTATAAAACATAAAGGGCGCGTCAGTGGGCAACAAAAGAGGACACAATGGATTATAGATTAAAAAATTTATACTGCTTTAAAAAATTTATACTATAACTTGTTAAATATAAACAAATTAAATTTTAATTATAAAATATATTAATAATTTGATTGTATATATTCATTAATTTATAATATATAATTTTCTAACTTACGATATAAAATCGTACGGTCACTATGCTGTTTTTTATGATGATTTTCCAAAAGCATAATTGCAAAGTTATTGACATCAAACAATAGAAAGTCAGACAACTTGACACTACTAATGACGGCAACAACATGAAGGACAATTCAGTAGCAGGACTGAAATCAAAAGCAAGTAAACAGGGAAGCAAGATGGGACCTTGTTCCGCTAAACTTGATCTCTGCTCCACTCCGCAGCAGCTGGACAAACACGACGATGGGTCAGCGTCAAGGAGCAGCAATCGTCTCGCGTCGGGCAAGAAATCGTCAGAGCAGTGACTGGACAACAAGCTCGTCTCGGTTTATCGATGGTACAAACCTTGCAAGCACCTAAATTGCTTTCGTCCAGAAGCTGAGTCCGCCAAAGGAAGAGGAGCTATTGTTGGATGTCGTCAGGCTAGCTGATGGGCGCTCGCACACGGATGACGGATGGCTTCCTCAGGCTTCAAAGCTAGTTGCTCGAGGTGATGATCTTCGACGTTGGTCGCAGATGTAGAAGGTCGGCTTTTGTATTGCTCAGATTGTTGGATGATTGATGATGGATCCGCCTCTGGGTATTTATAGGGGAATTGGTATACGCTTAGAGGGAAAATGGATTAGTGGGCGAGTGGATTAGTAGATAAAGATACTTCGATCGTGGTGGTTGGATTTGAGAGTAGTTGAGCCGCAAGGCGACGTGGAGCTGAGGAGATGAGGACGAGGGTCGTGGGCCTCGTGGCCAATGATGCTGATGAATATTTTGGGCTTAGTTCCTTTTGTGGGTCGGGTTTAGATAACAAACTTTGAGCCCAGATTTAGGAATGGGCCAGCATTATTATTGAGTTTTTGAGCCCATAATTTTTCTTAAAACTTTACTATGATTGGAAAGATTGGCTTTAGGGCGATTTTTCATTTCATTTTTTTTATGTCGCATTTTTTTTAATAAATACTCATGATTTTATTTAATTGATATTAGTCCATTGAAATTTGATATCTAAAATTATATTTATAGACCCATAAAAAAAGAGATTTAATAAAATCTTGTCGTCGTGGCCCGAGGCACAACCCGTGTCTCCTATGCACTGCTTGCATCTACAGTTCTATTTTTGATTATGGACATAAGGAACGATATATGAAAACGACATGTGAGAGGGTGATACTGGACGATATACTAGCGAACATAGCAAAACTGCTATGAACTTCCTTGAAAATCCATGTTGTCATACATGACGATCACAATAACAAATCATTTGAATGGCTAGCTAACGGTCCTGTTGAGATCCTTTCAAATTGTGTCCACATAAGGTCATGGGCTAGTAGTTGAACATGCTCTGTCTTTATCTTCCTCTGCTTGCAGCAGAATTTGCTATGTTGATGTTTTCACTTTTCATTTTACTTGTTTTTTAATATAATGTTAGTGCAAAAACTGCAAATAACAACTACCGTGAATAGATCACTTCCGCGGTTGATCAAGAAAAAGCGGATCCCAAAAGGAAGCTAATGACTATGTTTTAAAGCTAATGAGTCATGTACTGGGACTCAACTTTCAATACTTACCTTTAGCCACACCAATCCAAGGACAGTTCTTGTTTAGTATATGCCCAATCTACGTTCCACGACAAGTAGGACAGTCGATAGTCAGCTTAGTACGACTGCTGTAAACAACGGTAGTCAAGAATTGATTCTGTCATAATAAGCAGCACTTCTTCTTAATTAATCATTTCGTCAGTGGTGTGTGCATGTTAAGAACATCAGAAAACAGTATGTTATTGTAAATAGCGGTCAAATTGTGTAGGACTCGATCCAAATCCCACCACCTTGCACTCTCGACCAAATTCGTCCACATTCGGAATTCTCGTCAAGGGTTGATCAAGTTTGATCGATTCACCCATTGAAACAAGAAATTCGGGTCCTAGAGGAATAATTTCAACCACTTGACTATTTTGTATTCATTTTTTTCTTTTCGTACAAGTATTTTAATGTACCCGCTGCTGTAGAATCAAGTCAGGCATAACTTGGAAGTATATATAAGGTAAACCTCAGTCATATAACTTTTCACCCCGTGACTTTTCCAATAAATACAAACCATAACTTTCTCAAACACCACATGAAATCTTCATCTACCTTGCTCCTTGTCATGTTCTCCTGCCTTTCCCTCTCTCACACACTTTCTAAACTCATTCTTCAAAGTACACCACATAGAGCCATATTCACAATTCCCTTCACTCCCCCCATATGTAAACATGTATATACTTATCAAAAAACTTACCAAAGACAACATATATATATAGTATGATCGTATAGTCTATGATCATGGATCCAACATATGATGATGAAGAAGAAAACAAAGTGTTGCTCCTTAGAAGGAGGACGTCGTCCCGGGTAAGGGAACCGGTGAGCTCCGAGCTCGAAGACATATTGACGGATACGAGCTTGACGACATTTAACCGCCTCCGATGGGCGACTTGGGTCGAGCTCAAGATGCTTTTCCGGTTGGCAGCGCCCGCCGTGGTGGTTTACTTGCTGAATAATGTTGTGTCTATGTCTACACAAATCTTTTGTGGTCATATTGGGAATCTTGAACTTGCTGCTGCTTCTCTTGGGAACAATGGCATCCAAATTTTCGCTTATGGTCTCATGGTATGATCTCCTTTGCTTTTTAGGTAATATGGCTAAACAAAAGGTAAAAACAATTAAAGACTTTTTTTTTTTATGGTTCGAAATTTAAGATTTCATAATCTTGACGACATGATTATGGAAAAAGATTGCTTATTATTGAGTTAATCCTTATTGACATAATGAGACTAAATGAAACCTTACATTAACTTTATATTATAGGTGGCTAACAGTTATATACCTTGAATATTTTAGAACTAAGATATTATATACTTGGACCAATATATTAAGATACCCACATCGATCGCGTTAAACCATGTGATGGTTTTAAGTCAGGAGGTTATTGCTACTATTATATCAATGTTTTAAAATTAAACTCTCTTCTTGAGCTTGGACTTTAATATTTGGGGTTCTCCCTGAGAGATAGGGTGTGGCGGAAGTGATGACTTGAGAAAAGAATTAAGGTTGGGGAGGGACCTAGACTGGTGCCGTAAAAAGTCCAAAGTGGAGCTTTCAAATTGGACCACCGCAGGCATCCGAGGTCCGAAAAGGATAAGGGCAATAAGAAAAATTGATAAGGTCCATGAGGAAAGAACTCGCCTGATGCTGCAAACAGTACGAAGTGGAGTTGCTCATGGACGTTTGGTTATCGAGAGGCGATAGACGTTATGATACCCATGTCGATCATGTGATAAACCATGTGATGAGTTATAAGTCATGAAATTCTTCCTGGTATCAGGATAGTCATTTTTGGGATTGCGCTCTTCACTTGGCTTGGATCCTAATACAATATCAAAGGTATCATTTTTAGGATTGCCCTCTCCATTTGACTTGGACCCTAACACAATATCAAAGGTATTTCAGAAGAGGGGCCTAATTCAAAATTAGGGGTAAGAAAAAAATTTCCTAACATATCGAATCAAACCATGGTTGGGGCAGGGATACTCAGAGGATGGAACCGAAAAGCCAGTCAGATAAGGGACAAGACTACTATAGGAACCATCCCCTTTTTTCTAAACTAGTATGTCATCCGTACGACTTGCGTGAATGTTCTAATTATTCTAAGTGATTAATTATTTATAAATTAATTTTTTATTAGAAATATTTATCTTGTTAGATTCTCATCTCAAAATGTATCTTCCCTTCATGTTTTAATCTCAATCATTAGATTTATGTAGACTTAAATACCTCATGACATTTATTCGACAAGTCCAATTTGAAAAGTTTTTTTTTTTTTTTTTGGATAATTGATATTGATCATCAGATATATTGCATTAATTATGAGATGACATATGACATATCATAGCATATTATGGTTTGACATAACATGATATCGATCTCCAAATAAGATATAATATATAGATATATAATATATAGATATATAGATTAATGGACCTCAGTAAGATATTTAAGAAAAATACAGCAACGTATCCAACCATAACTCAGAAACATCTGTCATAAATAAATTTACAATGTCACAGAAGGGGTTTTGGATTTGGTTAGTAATTGCCGGCTTGGTCGGTTATGATTGGTTTGGTCGGACAGGCTCGCACTATTCATTTCTTTCATATATTCCGTTGATACCGGTATTTCTTTCATATATTTATTTAACAGAATTTTGTCTATTCATTTGCATTTCAACTCATATACAACGCCAAATACCTCTCAAATTTCATCACTTTTCAAATTCCTTTTTACCTTTTCCGTGTGACAAATATATATTCAGCTTAACTTTTGTGCTGTAAAAGATAGATAAGTAGTTGCTTTAAATCATTAAAACATCATTTTTCATTTTTGTGTTTATTTTTCTTTATAATTGTTCTTCAAACAAGATTAATAAGAAAAAACGTTTAAAAAGATGAAAATTATCACTTTTATTACAATCCATGTCATAAAGACAAAATTTCATCAAGTAAAAAAAATCACATAATCATGGTCCGTTTTCTTCTTATTATGTTAATTTATTAAGTATTATAAACATAACTCATGTCATTCATGCTATAAAATGATGTTTTTTGGATTTTACAGTACGATGATGATAGTCTTTTACAGCACAAAAGGTTTTCTGATATATATTTGGTTATCAATGCAACTTGAGTCCAATCGGAACTCTTTTTCAAAATTTAGGCTGTAAAAAAAAATCATGGTATATGTTAGATTCTTTTTAACGAATTCAAGGTTATCTATTATGTTATCATTGTTTTCCATGAGGTGGACAAGCTATTTTTTTTTCTTTCTTTCTTTCATATTTTAACAATCGATTTTTCCTCGATATGTGCGGATTCAATCCTTCAATTCAATCTCTTCTAGATGTAAGTTCGATAAAATTTAGAACATATATATCAATATATTGAGAATGTGCTATTTGTCAGAACATACTGATCAATTTTTACATATATGATCATCATGTTCATATGATATGAGTAAGAATCAAGTTGGTCGATTATATAGGAGAATAAGTGGTTTTGACGGATGTAATACCTTGAGACAATTGAAAAATTAATGCTAGGACGGATAAAAAGATTTAATACCGATCATCCCATCTCATAAAAGGGCTTCCATGAAGTACTATATAATCTACCTTCTTCATCGCCATGATCTACAGTTCCCTGTCACACACACACACTCTTTCACTGCATTCTTCAAAGTACACCCATAGAGCCGTACTTCAACAATTCTCTATATATATCATTTCCTCCATGTATATACATGTTACTTATCACAAAACATACCATAGACAACGTATCTATTACCATATAGCTTATGATCATGGATCCAACATATGATGATCATGATCAAAATGGTGAAGAAGAAAACAAATAGCTTCTTCTTAGAAAGAAGACCTCATCGCGGCTAAGGGAAACGGTGAGCTCTGAGATAGAAGACATATTGACTGATATGAGCTTGAGGACCTTTAAATGTATTCGATGGGCGACTTGGGTCGAGCTCAACGTTCTTTTTCGGTTGGCGGCACCCGCCGTGGTGGTATACTTGCTAAACAATGTTGTGTCTGTGTCTACGTCTACAACAAAATGGCCTCCGAGTCTTCGCCTTTGGTATCATGGTATGAGTTTTACTTGCTTGCTGCACGATATGGGTAGACAGAATCGTAAAAATATTGCTTGCCAAAATGAGTTTTGATTTGAAATTCAGCCAACATAACTCTAACAAACAACTGCGATAGGGCCTATATAATATATAGTGCATCAAAATGTAATTTGTTGTAGTCATATTGTCTGCATCAAAATCACCATTTTTTTTCTCTATAACCGATACTGTAGTATATTTGTTGTTGTACTGAAATTCACAAAAGCAAAAAAGGAAAGGAAAACAACATACTCACATGCATATCCACGTAATCACGCCAAGTGCACGGTGTAGGGAGGACGAGATGACATAATCTATCAATCTTATCCCTGTTCATAATTAAAAGGTTATTTTTTGATATCTTCAGAAGGTATCGAATCTCTGATCTCATGATCTGGAGAATGAGTTGTTTATGAACTGAGAGATAAATTATTCACACAAGAAAAAGTATGAAATTCATATCTTTGTCAAGCTCGATCGCAAACAAATTTATGGCATGTCCATATGGATTAAATTTCTGTTACATAGGAAAATTATCTTCGATGGTACGGTGCTGGAGGTGGACCTCTGCCCACTGGCTAAATTAAAATGTCCATAGAACTAACCTGTAAAGTAAAATTGATAGAGCTTCTTTGATGCTTTATCTCTTTTTGCTTTGGACCATGCAGATTGAATATTAATGGCAAATTAACTTTTAAGAAAGAAATTCACAACTTTCATTTTCCGATTTTATGGTTGACACCATGCTCGACATTATGGTCCTTTAACAAACCTTTCAAGAATTTTCTGTGGAAGGTCAGGAACGTATATCTATCACTCCCTCTCCCCTTCGGCCCTCGCGCAAGCAGCAATCAAACTTAGTGACCTCATGTCCCGATATGCTCTGATATCATGTTGAAAAATCGATTCTATCAAAAATATAAAATGATGATAAAGGTCTCATTATGAACAGTTGTCGATGCATAATATGATGTATTTACATGCACTAACTAGTCATACCTGCAGCTAGGCATGGGAAGTGCAGTGGAGACACTATGCGGTCAAGCCTACGGTGCTCGCAAGTATGACATGCTAGGCATCTACCTCCAACGGTCGACAATCCTACTGATGGCAACTGCGATCCCCCTCACCGTCCTCTACGCCTTCTCTCGTCCCCTGCTTCTTGCCCTCGGCGAGTCAACCTCCATTGCCACAGCAGCCTCAATCTATGTTTATGGCCTCATACCACAAATATTCGCCTATGCGGCCAACTTCCCCATCCAAAAGTTCCTACAGGCGCAAAGCATTGTTTTCCCTAGCGCCTACATTTCTGCATCGACGCTTGTTCTACATCTCATACTAACGTGGCTAGTCGTGTTTAAGCTAGGATGGGGCCTCCTAGGGGCGGCGTTGATGCTAAGTTTCTCGTGGTGGGTGATTGTGGTCGCGCAATTTGGTTATATCTTGGTGAGCAAGAAATGTAAGAAGACGTGGAAGGGGTTTAGTCTGGCGGCCTTCTCAGGGTTGCCAGGGTTCTTTAAGCTGTCTGTGGCGTCTGCGGTGATGTTTTGTCTCGAGACTTGGTATTTTCAGATTCTTGTTTTGATTGCTGGATTGTTGAAGAATGCTGAGATATCGTTGGACTCTCTATCCATTTGGTGAGTGAGTAACTTACGTGTATGCATGGTCGTGGATGAGTACTAATATAAGTTATGAGTTAGAATTTATCGGCCTAAATTTTCCCAATGGATGACATTACAGTATGACTATATCGGGATGGGTTTTCATGATCTCCGTTGGATTCAATGCTGCCGTAAGGTACTTAGTCGTCTTTTCATTTTTTTAATTCCTCAGCAATCGCATCATATTATACTTAGACAACATGGTTCCCTTTCAATTAACTTCCTCAATTCAATTGTCGTAAGTGATCGATCATTGTATAAGCAGTGCACGTTGGATTTTAACATTTAAATCTGTATGACGTTAATGTTAATGTATATGCGTACAGTGTTAGGGTGAGCAACGAGCTAGGAGCAGGACATCCAAAATCAGCATCCCTGGCGGTCGTGGTAGCAACGTCAAGCTCCTTTCTGATTGCCCTCATCCTTGCCATTTTGGTTTTGATATTGCGGCACGTGATCAGTTACATCTTCACGGGTGGCACCGAGGTCTCTGATGCTGTTGCTGAACTCACTCCCTTCTTAGCTGCCTCGATCCTGCTCAACGGCATCCAACCCGTTTTATCCGGTGCGCATATCGTCTTGCTTAATTAAAGCTGATGGGCTGTTGTTTTAGGGATGAAAGTAACCTGCACCAACAATTTAAACAGGACAATAATGCAACTAAATACAAAAATGGTAACGACAACATGGTACATGGTTGAGGAAGATGAGAAATGAATATATTTTTGGACAACATAAAAGAATATAGTATTTTGTTTGATTTCAACCATTCAATGTTCACTTTGTCATGTTTGTCTTGAGCACAAAAAAACAGAACAAAGCACTAAAAATTCAGCCAATCTAACAGTCGTCTATCAGTTATATATGCATGCTCTGTCTTGCCCGTGCATACGGTGCATTGGCTAGTAGTTGAACGAGCAAATCAATGTCTTTTCTAATTGAATATACACAAACTTTCTTTTTCAGGACAAGGATATGCAATTTCATATGTTTTCTCATAGGAAAGACGATTATAATATTGGATTTCTATTATTGATTCGGATTTTTCTATAATAGATTAGGTTGTAGAAGCTAAACTCTTTGATCTAAAAATTATTTCACAGATTCCTTGTTTAATTAGGATAGCATACACGATAATTAGGAATTTAACATTGGTCATTAAAATGACAAGTGAACGTATAGTGATCAAGAGGATTTTTTTTCCCGCATACTTCAGAATCTTAATGTGTATGAATATTTAACAGCAATGCAGTTAGATGTAACAGTACTATTTTCATGTGACTAATTTAAAAGGGGTGGCCGTGGGCTGTGGATGGCAAGCATTTGTTGCATATGTAAATGTGGGATGCTACTACTTCGTTGGCATTCCAATCGGAGTTGTTCTCGGATTTAAATTCGACTTTGGTGCCAAGGTAATACATCGTCTAACGTAACTATTATACTTAACATTGCTTAAACACTTACCACCAACTTACACTGCATAAACTTGAGAAATGCATCCAACATTGGAATAAACAGAATGCTGATGTAAAGATACAATTGTCAGATGACAAATCAATCAGGATACTAGCGCTATCGTAATTCTTATCTCCTTCAGGTTTAAACTTTTAGTTGAGTATATAGGTGTTACCAGTTGCTGATTTAAAATTTATTTCGTGAATTCCATCTACAAGGCTAACATAATACAATCCCTTTCGTTGTTTTTGTGTCTCGTAGGGAATATGGACGGGAATGCTAGGAGGCACACTGATGCAGACTCTAATATTAATATGGACAACCTACAGGACTAATTGGCAAAATGAGGTTACCACTTCATACTCTGATCTCTACCTGCACTTGGCGATCACAATCATAATCTGAGTTCAAATTCTGATCGATGTCACCGTCTTCTTAGATGAGTGAATCACAGTTTCAGAAGTGCAATGTATGTTGAAGCTTGACATTTTCATTACCAACTCCATGCTATTTCAGGTGGAAAAAGCTGCGAATCGGTTGGATACTTGGGAAGACAAAGACGAACCTGTATCAGGAGAATGAAACATCAATGTCATTCTAATCTCTTGCAAATCTTCCTGTCCTTCTCTCAGATAAGGTTCTCAGTTATCACAAGAAATGAATCGACTGCCAACAGTTAGTCTCCGAACCCTGTCGGAAAGATTGGGAAAAAAAAGGAATAGATGCCATTGTTTCATTGTGTTATACTCAAACTTGTATACGTTATGCGACAAAACACTTCAAATTTGTTTCATTATGTTTGCTTAGTCATGTCTTTCTGTCCGGAGAACTTGCAGAGAATCATTGATTTGGAACAACTAGTTGTTACGATCAAAGGTCCTTTAATTTTATCGTCACTAATAAATTATCGTTACTAACCTAAACGGGTTAAATAGAACGATTAACAATATAGCATCAATAGCGGAACTTAAATAGCACAAATTAAAAAGACAGATTTATGTGGAAATCTTTGGAGAAAAAGCACCGACGGACGCCGATGGCGAAGAAATTGAATAATAAAAAAGAAGTACAAACGAGCTACACCTGAAAGTCGAAAACGCCTTCAAGAACGAGAGATAGAGAAGAGCTATTCTTCTCCTAACTTAAACTAGTTGTGTTTTCCGTGTGATGAAACTAGCTTCCTAGCTTCTGTGATGCTCAAACAATAAGGCACTCAAACTACCCTATTTTTCCTCTTTAGAAATTGTATGATGACATGCTCTGTGCTCCTAGGCTTTATATTGTCTCAAGCAAAGGCCAAAACAAAAGCCACTAATCATGTCTTTGGCAAACATTTTCGCATAACACCAAAGCATAGGGGACCTTGAAAGACAAAGGTATCCCTGCATATTTAGTGTTGTGTGTCTCAATGATGATGTGAGGCACAAAGTCAAAAAATCTTACATTTCGTAATTTGAGATCATTTGGGCCATGTTTTGGGCCTTTTTATGATTTTAGTATTTATTTTAGGACGTTTTTGTAATTTTACGTTTTTAGGGTTTTTCTTCTATTTAAATACTTGTTAACCGCCACTTTAAATCAGTTTTTGGAGGTTGATTAATAGAAACCCTAACAAAGAAGAGACGGAGATTTTCCCTCTCATATATCCATATCTTTTCGATTCAATCACTTTGATCTACTGTCGTGTCGTTCTGTCATCATCTTGGTATCAAAGCACATGGCCGATCGTGAGGGACGGGACATAGCAGGACAAGGGCACCGTGGGGGAAGGGGTCATGGAAATGTATTGCCCTCTGAAGACGAGCAGCCATGTCGACAACATGAGTGCGATCTACGAGATATAGAGATCGAGGAGCATCGATGAAGGAATGAGGAATTGGAGCAACAACTTGTAGAAGCAAGGCTTAGCGCCTGATCTGATGAAGAATCTGAGGATACAAAAGAGTCAACCGATGAGGACGATGAAGACAAAGGGTATGTTAATCTCTTTGCAAACCCTAATCGTGGTGGGCATCAAGCTACATGGATGAGAGCGTGTGGATCGTCACAGAGTGTCGGTATGAAAGTTGAGATCCTAGAGTTCGAAGGTAATGCTCATCCTGATGAATTTATTGATTGGTTAATACCATCGAGAGAGTCTTTAATCTTAAAGATCTCACCGAGGAGCAAAAAGTAAAACTTGTTGCCATTAGATTGCGTAGCTACGCATCTATATGGTGGGAGTATGTAAAGAAACAGTGGGTTCGGGAGGTAAGGAGAAAGTTCGTAGTTGGTGTCAAAGAAAGATTGTTCGTGGCGTATATGCATTGACAACCGAGCCGTGAACAAGATTACCAGTTTTAAGCGTTTACTATGTCATAAGTACGCAAGTGAACGTGTCGCTTATCATGTAATAAAGGAGAGTAAGAGTATCATACCACGAGGAAATAAGTTCCTAGCTATCAACGACGTAGTCCTAAGTGGGTCCAACTAAAGTAAGCAAATGAGGTTTAAGCCATGAAACTAGAAAACAAAGGGAACAAGGCTAAGCACTAAGCTAAGCGTTGAGTGATATGGAAGTGGGGATAGGGTTACGACTTCGTTATCCTAGTGTGTGATCACTCCGTTTACTCTAATCTAGTTATTTTTTTGGTGTCTAGGTTGTTTGTCGAAGATCCCTAAGCTATATGTTATTCTCTCTCGAGATCTAAGTTAAATCTCACTAGACGTCACCTCAACGTATCTCTACGAGAAGTGAACGTGTCTAGCGAGTGATGTGTATGTTGGTTCCCCTAAACGACTATGAGAGTCATGCAAGAGGTCTTCGACCTTGCATTCAACTCTAGGTGAGGGTTGTCTAGGTCATGTTTACACCTATCCTCTCGGAATCAATACAAACAACGAGATCAATGCAAGGTGATCAATCAAGCGAAGCACTAAGTTCAACAACCAACACACAACCATAACAATGCATGGAAAATTAAATTAAGACATGGAAGTGATCACAACACTATTGTAACTACATCGCAATCCTAAATGAGGGTTCAGTTCATGATTCGGAGACAAAGACAATACATCAAACACCTCATATGAATACAAACCATCATCAAATTCTAATGCTAAACACTAAGGAAAAAGATAAACTAAGGATGATTTCCACTAATGAGATGATGAAGAATGGTCCAAAATCTTCCTTGATCTTCCTTCCCTTTCAATGGAGATGAATTGATGATGAAAATGCTCCAAAACAATCACCAAACCCACCAACACTTAAGCAAAATCACAAGATGTTCCAAATGTGGGGAGTGGTGAGCTTTTTATAGGGGAGACTAAGGGAGACCACCCTTGCCTGTGCTCCAGCGTGGCCTACAGCGCGTGTCCCTGCTTGTATGGCCTTTTGGGTCACCTCGTCTTGGCCTATTTCGGCCCGGACCCGCTCGTCATCCTGTTCAACCCCTTTTATGCCCGTTTAACCTCGCTTGACCTCTGTTTTCAACGTTCTTGGGCTCGTTTTGCTCCCCTTGCAAAAACACACATGAAAACTTATGAATCAACTTAAAGAAAGATATAAAACACAATTTCAATGCACAATTAGCCCAAAGATGCATAGAAAATCAAGAAAAAAACAAGGTCGAACGTGCAATTTTACGCTTTAATGCACTCCCACAAGCTTGAGTTGTTGCTTATCATCACGCAATGAAATTAAGGTGAAACAAAATAAGAACACCCTAACATGCAAGTGCCATAATTCAAGATGTTAACAAACCAATTCATCGTCTCCCTACGACCACTTGCATGATCATATCCTAATGTCACCACATGGTTTTCATGACAAGGCATATCTCTCATTGTCCCACATGATCGTGAGGATCATTTTACACATACTCTCAAATCATCATCACGCAAGGATAAGAATTCAATCCGAATAATACATCAAGCAAAAAGTATTCGTATACCAAGGGCCCTCTTACCCAAACCGAATGTACAGTTGCGATCCAAGATAAAGGCAAGACCAATAAAAATTCAAGTTAGGGAGAAGGAGGTTGGCCGTTTGGCTACGTGAAGCTCGACTGTATAGGGGTAGGATTATAGTGTAGCTCAAGACATCGACGTACATCTAAACCCATCCCCAAATCAAGACATTATGCCTTGCGTAAAAACACTCCAAGTACACCTAACCAACTATACAACATCCTCGAGTCACCCCTTTATTAGGATTGGTGATTTCTTGAGTTACAACAACTTTGCAACATGAGACAAAAAATCTTTTCTTGTTTTTTTTAACATCAACTTGAAGATAGAACATGGCACCACTACCTCGACACATTATGTGCCAAATTACATTAATAATGAAGAACAAAGGCACTCCGGCATTGGCACATTGTGTGGCATATTACATCAATATAACCAAATCAACCGCCCACCCACTCCCTCCTATCGTCGTCTGGACTCATGCACAAATTAAGGTTCAAATGGGGTCTTTTGTGGAGTTTTCATGGTATGAAAATAGAAAGCAACTCTAACGTCGAGTGTGCACAACCCAATCAAACAATATATCGCATACATATGAGATGCAAGGGATAAAAATAGAAGGAAAATAACGTTAGGTAAAAGAGGTTTAAGGGTTAATCGCAACACAATAAAGTGGTGTTAATGATCAACAATTGCACACCTCTCCGTCTTACCATCAACTGAATAACTAGTAACTTCAAGTTCAATGTGTTATAGGAATCTAATCTTATCGTTGTCTCACAATCCATGTTTAATTTCTCTGTTCACATGCCTACCTAAGAAAGTCAAGTATAATGAAATTTGGGATGTGCTCCGTCATGAAATCGCAAAGGCTGTCATCTTAGGCATGTAGGTTTCTCGAATATGGCACTTTAATGTTTATCGTAGAATGCAAACATGTTTTGGCATTCCTAGCAAGGTCACAACTCATTACAAATCTCTAATAACAAGCTAACTCAAGCTTTTCCCACACAAAAAGTCATACACACCGCCATGAGCTCAAACAAGGCGTAATAAAGAAAAATAACACAATCCAAACCTAGACTCAAGACTTGATGCTACAATCCTAAGTGAACTCCAACTCACTACTCCCCCAAGCTTATTTGAAGCATAGGCCTCAATGCGACAAAAGAAAAAAGAGAGAAATCCAAAGAAGGAAAAGAGATGGACTGTGCTCGCCTTAGGTAAAGATCAAGGACACCGAGGATAAGACACCTTCGGATCGACAACTCGAGTGATCAAGTGGCAGAAGTTACGTGGTGGGGATAGAAGCTCCACAATAACCTCACGCTCGCCCCTTTGGATGTGGTGAAGTTTTTCTATGAGAGTGCGATAAGCATCCATGAGTTGCGCAAGTCCTTCAATGGATTGATGATGTGTCATGACACACTTCTCCTTGAGCTCCTTCATGCCCTCCTCGAGTGCCTTAACACGAGTGAGGATTTTATCCATCATCTCTACTTCATCGATCGAGGCCACCATAGATGCACCGCTTCGTGCTCTCTTTTGTGCTGGCTTTGGTGATGTCATTGTGAGCATGATCCGGTTGATGAATGTATCATCAAAGGCTCCCACTCCCTTTAAGACAGGATCGAAATCATTATACTTGACTCCCGCGTCGGGACAAAGAGTGGTTATGAGCCGAACGTGGCCCATCAACACCAAATCACGAGCTCGCTCGAAGTGGGAGACAATGTCTCAAAGGGAGTGGAAAAGCACCTTAGCGATGTCCACTGGCATCTTGGTAATGAGAGCATAGATAAGGTTTGCTTTTTCGGCGGTGATCTCGGTGGTATGTATGCTAAGTAGGAGCATATAGTTCACAAAGTGTTGAAGTACCTGAGCCTTGGGAGAGAGGTAAGAGGCGTTGAAGTGATTGATGTAGCGTCCGGTCTTGTCCAAAACCCAATTGCAGTCGCTCTTGTCTTTGCACAAAGAATGAATGGTCTCATCTCAATCGGTCGTGACATATTTGATCGTTTCATCGTCTTCAGGTGGTTGTAGGTAATCCTCAACTTTAGATTGGAAGAATGTCCAGAGAGCGTCTTCATCCCAACGAACCATCACTCCCCGAACCATAGTAGCAAATGATGAAGTGTTCTCACCGACGTTTGCATAAAACTCCGCAACCAAGTTCTCCCAAGCCTTGTGAGGGAATTTATAGAGCTTTTCCTATGTCTCTCACACGCCAATCCATTTGGCTAAAGTCATAACTTCAACATCTCGCTCTATGATGGATTTGCGAGGACAAATGGTTAGTATCACTCGACCACTTCATTGGAAACAAAGACGGCAAGAGGTGGTGGTGCGAGAATTTGGTTAGCTGAGGCCTTAGCTTTGCCTTTGGAGCGAGGCTTGGGGATAGCTTCGGTGTTATAAGATGAAGCAATCTCCTTGTCCTTGGTTGTCGTCCTGAATTTGCCCATGATACCTAAAAACAAGAAGTGTGTAAGTCCATGAAAACATAAACTAGTCATGCTGGCCTAAACTTGAGATGTAACGTTATTCGCAATGAATCATGACCAAATGCATAAGAGAACTAGCGATTAGTGATCAAACATGTATCTAAGTGGAAAACAATGTAAACGCAATGCTCAAGCAAAGGTTTCATCAAGCAAACCTCATAAAAACATTTCATCGAACACCTAGTGTGCATGATCACAAACTAATTCCTTGACTTGGTCTTGAACCATCAATTCACCTCCCCATACAACCCTTAAGCTCACAAAGCCCAAACAACTTCAAATCAAAGCAATTCCCATCACAAATTCAATGATTCAATCCATTCTCCAAGGATCATGTAACCTAAGATGAGATTCTTGAATGTTTGATGAAGATTGTAAGATTTGTGATTTGATTTAAGAGGAAAATTTAGGTTTGAAGAGAGTTTTGGAGTTGTTTTTGAGTGTTTGAAGATGAAAAGGTGTGAAAAATGTTAAGTGTGGAGTGTGAAATAAGAGTGTTGTGTGTGTATGTTATGCTGAGGGTGGTTTGCCCGTGAGAGAGGTTGATTTCCCTTGCGCGGTTTTCCCTTACGCTCCAGCACGGAGTATCCAGCAACGAGCCTTTATTTGGCGCTACAGCGCGGTATGAACTTGCGCTACAGCGCAGCGGTTATAGAGGTGAAGTCATCTCAGGCGCTAAAGCACCACTTAAGGTTATGCTCTAGTGCAAGTGAGGCAAGGAAGAAAACGCAATCCAGCGCTACAGCGCTGGCTATGCGTGGCTGTAGAGCTTCGTCGCCGTTCGGTTGAGTTCGGGTGTGTCGAATGACCTCGTTTCGAGTCTCGTTATGTGATACGAACCTCGAAATATGTAATCCTTACCTCGTTTCGAACGTTCTCATTGTTTTTCGAACCGAAATTTGTCGAAACGTTGAAATGAGATAAAATGACGAAATTTTAAAACATGAAAGTTCATACCGTTCGTCCACCGATCGAAATACGTTTGAAATTACCAAAGCGCCCCTAATCATGACTTCCTTTATTCGATGCGAAACCTACAAAACATTAAAACGCACCATATTAGATTGAGGAATACTGAGAAATGGTATCAAATGACTTATTAAAAACATAAGAAATCTCCCTTTGGGTTACCTCCCAAGTAACGCTTTGTTTAACGTCCTCGGCTAGATGAGTTCACGCTCTTCACGGCTTCGTTAATTCGACAGTCGACTTCGAGCCGACATCGTCTCCATCCAAATACGCTTTAAGCCATTGACCATTCATCGTAAACCGAGAATCCTTGTTTTCAAACTCTACCGCCCCATAAGGAAAGACTTTAGAAATAGTGAACGGTCCCGACCACTGAGATTTGAGCATACCCGGAAAATGTCGGAGACAAGAATTATATAGCAACACCTTTTGCGTTGGATAGAACTCCTGGTGAAGGATTCGCCTACCATGCCACCACTTGACATGCTCCTTGTAAGGCTTAGCATTCTCATATACCTCACCACGAAATTCATCCAATTCATTGAGCTCAAGAAGACGTTTGTCACCCGCCACCTTCAAATCAATGTTTGGTAATCTTGTCGCCCAATATGCTCGATGTTCAAGCTCCACCGGAAGGTGACAAGCCTTCCCGAACACCAAAAGATATGGAGACGTTCCAATAGGTGTTTTGAAAGCGGTCCGTACGCCCATAATTCATCATCAAGCTTCCTCGACCAATCTTTTTTTGAAGCATTCATCGTTTTCTCCAAGATTTGCTTCAACTCATGATTAGAAATCTCCACTTGGCCGTTTGTTTGAGGATGGTAAGGCGTTGCCACCTTGTGGCGAACCCATACCTAGCGAGCAAAGCTTCAAACTACCGGTTACAGAAATGCTTCCCACTATCACTAATTATAGCTCTCGGAGTCCCGAACTTCTCAAGAATTGGGTAACCACCCTAGCGTCGTTAGTCGATTGCCTCGACCCACTTCGACACATAATCAACCGCTACAAGAATATATTGGTTCTTGAAAGAGGATGAAAATGGCCCCATGAACACTAAAAATTTCGTCGCTAAAATTGTTTAGCGACAAATTAGCGACGGACACATTCTGTCACTATTAACGTGGTCGCTAAACCAAATTTTAGCGACGGGTCCGTCGCTAAAAAAAATATAGCGACGGATTGACTTTTGCCGTCGTTAATATCTTTTTTCCAAAGCAAGATATTTAGCGACGGATTCCATCGCTAAAAATTAATGCAAACTTCAAAGGGTTAGCGACGGATTCCGTCGCTAAACATCAATGTAAATTTCACAGATTTAGCGACGGAATCCGT
>JAOVYX010019404.1:0-18556 GCA_035668315.1 Drosera spatulata | reverse complement strand
GTTATTACAGTCATCCATAGTAGTTTTGAAATTCGAATACATCACACATTTCAAATATTACATATAATACAAACAAGGTCCCTGTTGGAGCGATTACTCCAAAGCACCGTCCTCCTCACCTGAGCCTGCACAGAAGACAATTACAAAAAAAACAAGAAACCCGTGAGTAAAGGTACGCTCAGTAGATCCCGGGTACTGCTATAGATGGGATGTCTCGCACTATAGCTCTGTTATCTGCCATAGCACGTTCCCACTGGCAGTATATTAAAACCTTTTTCTCCCTTTCATTAAAATTTCCTTCACTCGACTAATTCATTTAAAACTTTGATTCATGTTGGACCCATTACTGACACCCGCATTAATTGTCGTTTGTTCTTGCGATTAGATTTCACATCTGGAGAAGGGATTAGTTAATCCCCGTCCTCCGGTTCACATCGGACCATGTATCCTTTGGGGTACCATTTCTCTTCCTCGTGCGACCAAGTAACTTCGAAAGGGCATCCGCCCTAACCCATGCGACCATATATCTCTCGGGGTACTAGTAATTTAATTAATATATTATCATTAAAAATTCAAATCATTACAGTACTAGTAAGTGAAAATGTACAAGAACCATCGTTTCTAGACCGAACTTTACTTTTGATTCAAGAGAATGAAGCATAGAACAGATGATCCAAAGCATAGAACCGATAGTGGATGTAATATAACAGATGATGGTTTTGGTATTTTTTTTATGTAAGAGAGTTATTAAATATCATATGTTGCACATATCTTGAAACGGCATAAATAGACAAGTGTTGTATATGTAATGAAACGGATGGATTACAACGAAAAAGTACTAGGCGAAGATGTACTAGTAAGTGAAAATGTACAAGATCCATCGTTTCTAGACCGAACTTTACTTTTGATTCAAGAGAATGAAGCATAGAACAGATGATCCAAAGCATAACTAGGCGCTGAATCAACCGACCCTGTACCGTGATGAAATGCTTTTCTGTTGCATCGTTCCTACCTGATTCTAGCACGCTTCGGCATGCTTCCACAGGTAGGACATGGCAACGACATCCTTAATGCATTCATCTTCCTTCTCTGCCTCTCTTTCTCGATCTCGTCCCATTCATCTGCTCGCTTGCAGGCGCTTGACGCTTTCCTCATCGGCTCCCGCTTCTCCTTCCATCTGTCCTCCTCTTCCGATTCGTCGATGAAGATCCTGTCCCATTCTTCTCTCTTGCTAGCATAGAACTCTTTCCACAACATTGCCAGCTGCTCCTCCATCATTCTTTCCACGTCCGATTCGTCATCCTCGAATTCCACGAGCGATACACTCTCTGAATCTTCGTCCTCTGATTCTGACTCGACCTCCTCATCGGAAGGTTCGTAATCCTTGTCTGACTCCTCTGAAGATTCAGAATCCGAATCGCTTTTGCCCGTGTTCAAGAACTTCCATCCTCCGTCAGCAATAAACTGCTGCGGATTCTCCATGATAGTGTTGAGGATCGGCCTCCAGTTGAGATTCCGCCTGCTTATGTAATACTTGATGTTGAACTGAGAAAGCCCAAGTTCGATGCTCCTGAGGGAATTTGTGGGAATGGAATCTATGTGGAACACATTCGCTTAAAATCCTTGAAGACAACGGCCATGTCGAAGTTCTTCTGCCCT
This sequence comes from Drosera spatulata, assembly GCA_035668315.1. Classification (NCBI taxonomy): domain Eukaryota; kingdom Viridiplantae; phylum Streptophyta; class Magnoliopsida; order Caryophyllales; family Droseraceae; genus Drosera; species Drosera spatulata. The sequence continues at coordinate 16,897 of JAOVYX010019404.1, read as the reverse complement.
AGTCCAACTCTCTCCAAGTTCACAATCTCGATCTCGGCCATGGTGATCACAAGAAAAGGGGTCTCGGTCAATTGCACTAAACATCTGTCTGTGGGAACGATAAACGATGTAGCTTTGAATGGTACCCCATGGAACCCGAGCACCCTCCGCGGCTGATCAAACTCCAGTCCGCGCCTATTGTATCGGTTCACACTCCAGATATCATCCAATTCGGAGGTGAAGGATTGAAACTCCTTGTTGATTTTGTTCTTTCTGCTCCTTTCTCGTTCTTCTTCTTCTCTGTCATCAAGTACAAATGCCAATCTCCTCCTACCACCAACGTTCTGAACGCTGTCTATCTCACGATAGAGCTGAACATCCTTGGTCTTCTCGGTTCCCACCATTATGTGGTTATGAAGATGGAAATGAATGAAGCAAATCATATCTTTCTCCGCTGGCTGAAAAAATGCATGTTTGATGTTTGCGAACAAAATGTCAACATGCTCGTCTGGATTAGACGTAGAATACCGGAAGCCGTTGATGTGAGCTTCCAACGTGCCCAGCTGCTCTGTCGTTCCTGGAATTTTGAGTTGATCTTTATATCAGAGTTCTGAGTAGTATCAGATTGACTGACGATGGACTTAATAGCAGACACATGGAATGGAACCATGCTTCCTTTGATTGGCACAAGAATGGCTTCATTCTTCTGATCCACCAGAATCATCAGATCCGCCTTTGGAAAAGGAAGGTCGCTCACATTCTCATGGGCATCCAATTCAGGTGAAGCCCGTAATACCAAGCTGCTGCCTCCACTCCTCGAACCACCACACCTAATAATAATGAGGATAAGATAATGGAGCTAGTAGTCTTTTCTCCTAAAGCCGAAATTTTAACACTACCTAGCAACAAAGGCTCAAAGCTTCTTAGATTTGATGATTTGAACCCAGATGCTCAACAGGGCTGAAGACTACTTGAGGTCCATCTTACCAGGTTAGTGCTCAGATTGCTTCGAATTGAAAGGCTTGGGCGGGTATCATTTCCACAGGTTGAGACACTATAATATGCAACTTTGAAACACGAGAAGCTAACTGCAAAGCGTAATCCTCCGATTCATGCAAATATGACAAAATCACGATACCAATGGCTTCAAACGCTGGCCCGAGCCATAAAGTAGTACTTCATATGGTATAATTCCTTACCTTCGTCTTTCGGTTGCTTAGAACTTTGATCTTACCCAGGCACATCGGTTTCAATAACATTTGATGGGCAAATCTTGTTCGCAGCCGTCGCTTCGTCCCTTTCAACATTTGCCTTCGCTTGAATCTCCAGCTTATGTAACCCGAAATCTCCATCATTACCCAACTCCACACCACAGTTTAAACTCATGTCCTCGAAAAGGAGCATTATATCGCTGAGTTTTGCAGAATCTAGAGTAGAACATCTCTCATTCTGCACTCTCAGCAAATGTTCGACTATTAATTACACAAACCATGGAGCAGTACAGAGCAGTTTCACGAACGTCATTAACCTTATGCTCCTTCAAAGCAATACAAAACCATCCTTTTCCGAGCTCATCCTTGGCCAGTGAGTTGTGACAGAGAGGATAACCACACGATTTTGCAATTGAACGTTCAACGACAGTATCTTCATAATCACTTCTTGACATCAAGGAGCCAGCAGAGGATAGCTGATTCTCATCTAGGATCCCTTCAAGTGGATGACGCCGCAGTTTCTGCACAGCATCACTGACAGAAATCGCTTCCTCCACTTTTATAGATCCTCCTCCCATATTGATCTTCTAGGTTCTACAACCAAGGACCACAACCTGCAAAATCAACGCAAAACATTTATGATAATGTTTTCAGAGTTCAAATCTTACGAAGTCAGATGCCGACACCACTTGTTGATATTCTCCATAAAAGGTAACAACAAAGGAATATCGATGAACCATTATACAAGACACACAACAAGAACTTCTCTCCTTTTAGATCTTGTGCTCGCGTAAATGTTTTAGTTCAATCCTTCCTGTGTACTCAGTTATAAGGACTACAGCCCGAACAGAAGTTGACATAAAGTTGCATTTGATACAAAGCACAATCGATCTGAACCTTCATTGGGCACCCTTAAACATATTAAGGGGAAGAAATGCTCATCTAATCACACAAATCACCAACTCCTCGCCATATTAAGACGTTATAGTGGTGCTTCCGCCATCAGATTGAGCTTTCAATTGCTGGTAGAGTGGGGTTTACTAGACACTATAAGCGAAATCCTTAAAATAGTGAAATCCATAACCAAAAATTGAACATAAAATCACCAATTAAACCAAGATCATCACATCAGACTGGAAAATGAAAGTTTAAATATCATATCCTAGCAAATCAGGAACTAGAAACTCGAATCCACTTATACTCTGGATTCTGCGTCTCAAAAACAGATTGCTCTACCAAATAGTTTTGACTCATTTTTTCACAAAATCTAAACAAAAAAACTAAGAGTCTGAATTCATACCAAACAGAACCCTAAATTCTGATCAAAATTAACTCAATCACTCATTCCATCGCTCCTAAACCCAAAACCCTCCTCTCTCTGTCGATCAACTCCTCCACCAACACCACAACAACAAACCACAAGCACGATCTCCACTCGCCAAATCCTTTCTCTCGATTCGAAGCGATTCAATCAACAAACCAGAAACAATCAACCAAATCAAGCACAGAATATCATCAACGCAGAATACAAAATCACCAAAAACCCTAGTCTGAACATGACATCGATCGAATGCGATCGAACAAGATTAAAGTGTTAAAATTTGTGCCTCGTTTTGCTACAGAGGCGATTAGAAATCAATGTAGCGAGAAAATTAGGGTTTGGTGAGTGAAACTCACTGTTTGCTCGCTGCTTCGCCGGCTCGTCGTCGTCTCTTGCTCTCGTTCTCTGAATCCTGGAGAATGGAGACCGAGTTCTATTGATGGTTGATGAGTCGCAGTATTTATATTCTCTGCCCCGGGCGCACGACTACGAACTGCGACAAATTTGAGTGTAGAGTGAAATTTGATGCGGGACTCCCACTTTAGTTGGTCTTTTTTTTTTTAAAAAAAAAGTGGGTCTTTATTCGTTACAAATAGCTTAAGTAGAACATTTTTCTTAAAAATTTTAGAAGATATATAAGATAAGAAAGAACACAAAGTATTCATAAAAACATAACCTAATTAATAGTATAAAACATAAAAATTTCTCCCAATCGTGCATTTCTCCTGACCGCTTGATACCTCCAATGATTCATGTTGGTATTTTTATAGACGCCTCGTAATAACTGTGGTCCAATGACTATCGTATCCTCGATGTCATCTCAGTAAAGCGGTGTCCTACACTTTCTTCTATAAAGGACTTCGTACGGAGCCATATCGATTCTAGAATGAAAACTGTTTTTGTACGTGAATTCCACCAAGGATAAGTGTCGATCCCAAGGTCCTTGAAAGTCTAAGACACATGATCGTAACATGTCTTTTAGCGTCTGGATTGCTCTTTCTGTTTGTCCATCTGAAACTCGGTGAAAAACAGTGCTAAAATTCAATCTCGTTCCAAATGCCCTCTGTAAACGTTTCCAGAAATACGCCTGAAACCTCGTATCTCTGTCAGAAATAATGGATTCTGGAACTCCATGTAATCTGACTATTTCTCTTACATATTCTTCCGTTGGACGGTCAACACTCCAAGTGTTTTTGATTGGCAGAAAATGTGCTGACTTAGTCAATCGGTCCACAATCACCTAGATAGAGTTCATCCCTTTTGTCGTTACTGGAAGATCGACTATAAAATCCATCGAGATTGAATCCCATTTTCAGGTGGAAATTTTCAGGGGCTGTAGTAAGTCTCTGGGTCGTTGATGCTCAATTTTAACTTGCTAACCAGTAATACATTCTGTCACAAACTCTGCAACTTTCCTTTTCATGTTCCCCCATCAGAAGCGTTGTCGTAAATTTTGATACATCTTATTGCCTCCTGGGTGAACAGAATAAGGGGTTTGATGAGCCTCTTCCATGATTTTTCTCTTCAAGGCATCGTCATTTGGCATACAAAGCCGTCCCCGAAACGTCACGGGGCCATCTTCATGAATCGCAAAGTCATTTGATTTTCGTTGTAGGGCTTCTTCCCTAAACTTTCTCATCTGCTCTTTTGCCTTTTGGGTTTGCAATATCTCTTTCTGAAGAATAGGTTGCTCTTGCAGGTTCGCAAGTATATTGTCACTCGATGCCGGACGGATCTCTATACCCAATTTACAAAAGTCATCAATCAACTCAACCTTTATGATTCTCAGCAAATGTAAAGTGCCTTCTGCCTTTCTACCCTTTCGACTCAAGGCGTCAGCTACTACGTTTGCCTTTCCAAGATGATACTGGATGTCCAGATCATAATCTTTTAGAAGTTCCAACCATCTCCTCCAACGCATATTCAACTCTTTCTGAGTGAAAATATACTTCAAACTCTTGTGGTCGGTGAAAATCTGGCAGGAAATTCCATACAAATAGTGTCTCCAGATTTTCAGGACAAATACCACTGCTGTCGATTCCAAGTCGTGAGTAAGGTAGTTACGCTCATACGATTTCAATTGTCTTGAAGTATATGCAATCACCTTGCCATGCTGGATAAGACCTTGAACAGATGCATCATTGTAAATACAGAATCCTTCCTTGCCAGAAGGAAGGGTGGGTACTGATATTGATGTGTGACGCTTCTTAAGTTCCACGAATGCTTCCTCATACTTATCAGTCCATAGAAACTTAAGAGACTTCCGTGCCAAGTTAGTTAAAGGCATGGCGATCTTGAAGAAATCTTCAACAAACCTACGATAATATCCGGCCAAGCCAAGAAAACTTCTTACTTTTGTGGCATTTGTCGACCTGGTCCAATTAATCACTGACTCGATCTTCCTCGGGTCTACCCTTATTCCTTCTCCACAAATTACATGCCCTAGAAACGCCACTTCTTGCAATTAAAACTCGCATTTCTTGAGTTTGACTTACAACTGGTGAAATCGTAGAGTCTCAAGAATAGTTTGGAGGTGTTCCTCGTGATCTTGTTGTGTCTTGGAGTATATCAAGATGTCATCGATGAAAACCATAACAAACCGGTCAATATATGGCGTAAAGACTCGGTTCATCATGTCCATAAAGACTGCTGGGGCATTGATAAGCCCCAACGACATCACTAGGAATTCGTAATGCTCGTAACGGATACGAAATACGGTCGTTGGAGATGTTGAAACTTTGACATGTTATGACAAAAATATAATGTTTTAATATTATATCATGACGTTCAAGTTTGAATAAAAAAGTTATCTCTTGTTAAATTATATTGCACTCTTAATGTGGAATTTGATCATTAAATGTTAATAATTCATATATCAAAACCAACAATTCATATATTGAAACCAACAATTTATATAGAAAAATCACTGGTTCATATATGTTAATGTGCAATTTGATCATTAAATGCCATCTACAGGTCATATAGTGTACCTAACAGTTCATATATCAAAAATAATAGTTTATATATCATCATTTGGTATGGATAAACCAACACTTCTTTTTTTCTTTTTTTTTTCTTTGGTATGGATAAACAGTGCATTCATCTCTCAGAATCCATCAAAAACCCACATTACCCCTCACATTCAATCCCCTACTTGCTCATACTTCACCTACACCACATGACAATAATACCCAACCGTGACATAATACCTCGGTAAGTACCCTCCTCTCCGCGCCCCTTTCCTTCTCCACTTCCTCCCACCATTATCACCTTCCACAACACACACAACAACCTCACAACAAAATTCCCATTTAAAGTATCCCTACCAAACTCAATCCTCTTATCTCAAGATAGCAAACGAGCTCCAAATAAGGACAACCAGACAGCGTATCGGATACCAATGTTGCCATATATGAAGGGGACAATCTACCGCTGTTGTCAGGCATGATTCTGAGGTTTCTGGCCCCATAAGCAGTGATAGGATTCAACACCAGCTCGATTAGTAGTAATACTCGTATCCCTCATCAACTCCAAAATCTGCATCAGATCAACCGTCCCTTATTCATAATCTAAGGGTTTCCATTTCCATGAATTGATTTTACCATTTGAGCTCTCTTTTTTCTGATGCAGTACCATGATTTTCGGTGAAATGGGCAATCGGGGATATGTATGGGTGCGGAGAACAGATTGTAGTGAGTCAGGTTGAGGACCCATTAACCGGAGAACAAATTGTAGTGCGACGGCGATGGGTTGATTTGGGTTTGTTGGCTCGATGGTTTGCGGAGTGAAGGGAAGAAATTGGGTTAGGGTTGGGTTAGAAGGGTAAATGAGAGAGAATGAGTAGTCCATGGAAGGTAGTGAAGTCATTTTTTACTTTTTAAGAAGTATAAGTAATGGTGAACCATTTAAATTTTCCGTTGAATTATTTCATTTCTTTATGGTCGTCGAGACACAAATATCAGCGTTAGGTTAGGTTAGAAGATGTGTGGCTAGGTTAGATTAAGAATATTGTTGGTGTTTTAAATGTTTAGATAAGGGGACTGGGGGTCACCCTATCTAAGACCTCGGCCACTAGAAAAATACCAATGAACTCTTTATAGATGCAAGTCTGGATCCAACTTACCATTCTTTCAGGTACCCCTATAGCCTTGAGGACCTATAATGTAAAGCTCCATTAGATAGTGTCATAAGCCTTGAGCATGTCAACTTCAAGAGCAAGCCTACGCAAATGCAGCTTCCTTATATGATCTTAATATGAAAAACTCCTGGGCCAGTAGAGTACTATCACTGATTCTCCTTCCTGTTACGAATGATGTCTGTTGTGATCGGCTGATAACTTGATGAAATCCATTTGCTAGCCTAGTAGTTATCAGGTTCAAGATCCACTTATAAACTGTCTTGACAGATGAGATAGGCCTAATAATCCTTTAACTGCTCAGTGTTGCTGTATTTTGGTATAAGAATGAGGCTAATAGCATTTGCCTCCCTCGAAAGCTTAGATGTTAGGCATGAGCTCATATGGGGAAAGTATATTGTGCCTAAACGCTCTTTCATCAATTGGCTGGTTATCAAGAGGAGGTTGAGTACACAAGACAAGCTACGAAGAATGGGTTTCGTAACTCAGAACTTATATCTGCTTTGTTCCAGGCAAAAGAAAACAAATGATGATTTATATTTTTGATGCAGTTTTATTAGGAATATAGCTGAGAACTGTTGTCATGCACCCCTATTGGACATAACCATGGAGAATTTTGAGTTAGTCTCTAAGATAGTAAAGGGAAAGAGTTCGACCAAAATGACCATAAGAGTGTCATTCACAACCATGGTGTATCTCATATGCATTGAAAGGAATGCTATCATTTTCAAGAAGAAGAAACCATCAAAGGAAAGGGTAACGAAGAGGCTAATAGGCTAGTTAAGGAGGAGGCCATGCTGCTCAGAGGATTCAAATCTTCGAGAAGGAGCAAGATGATCCAGGTCAACTGGAGGATTCATAACCTTGTTTTTGCAGTGATACCTGAATGCCTATAGAATATGATGTATTGATTTTTGTTTTTATATAAGGTGTTGTATAGGAAGGGTGCAGATATTGATTATAGGATTAAAACGGATTGGCTGAAATGGAAGGACGCTTCAGGGGTGTTATGTGATCCTAAAATACCTACCAAGTTAAAGGAAAGTTTTACAAGACAGCTATTCGACCAGCGATGTTGTATGGGTCAAAATGTTGGACAATTAAGTGGCAGCACGTACAGAAGATAAGTGTAAACGAAATGAAAATGTTAAGGTGGACGTGTGGACATACAAGAATAGATAGAATACGAAATGAAGTTATCAGACAGAAAATGAGTATGGCTCCAGTAGAATATAAGATGAGGGAGTCACGACTAAGATAGTATAATCATGTGAATGGCAAACCAGTCACAACTCCTGTTAGGAGATGTTAAGTTTGGGAGTTAGCACATGTCAAGAGAGGACGAGGAAGACCTATGATAGAAACCTTGAAGTATGATATGGCCTATCATAATCTTACAGAAGATAATGTATACGACAGATTGGAATGACGCCATTGTATTCATGTAGCCGACCCCACGTGATGGGATAAAGGCTTGATTTGTTGTTGTTGTATAGGAAGGGTGCAGAAATGTATAGGTATTGTCTGTGATGGTTCTTCTCCTTGAAGCAGTATGATACATTATGAGATGATATAAAATGCATGTTTGGCATCCTACATCCTCTTCGTAGTGTTGCACTTTTGTAAATTGTTAAGCATTTACTAAGTCTCAAATACGTAAATGCACGTGTCGCTTGACAAGTAATAAAATGGAAAGTGAGAGTATTGTCCCACGTGGAACTTGACCTCTAACGATCAACATTGGTAGCTCTAATAAGTCAAACTATAATGGTCGAATGTGATTACGAAATAAATTTTAAACTATGGTAACACGCTAAACTAAACGACAAGTGATATGGATGTGAAGGTAAGGTTGTGATCTCGTTATCTTAGTGTATGATCATTTTGTTTACTCTAATCTGGTTGTTCTTTAAGTGTTTATGTTGTTAGTTGAGAATCTCTAAGCTATACTCTAATCTCTCTCGAGATTAGAGTAAATCTTACTATATATCGCCTCAACACATCTCTACAAGAGGTTAAACGCAACTAATAAGTCATTTGCATGGTGATTTCCCTTTGATGACTACGAGAGCCACGCTAGCGGTCTCTTGACCTCGCGTTTAACTCAAGGTGAAGGTTGTCTAGGTCTCATCTACGTCTATCATCTCGGAATCGAGGCAAACTACAAGTTCAACGATAGGTGATCAATCAAGCGAGGCATTATGTTCAACAACCAACACACAATAATAAACAACGAACAAACAACTAAATTAAAACATGAAAATGATTATAGCACTATTCAAACTACATCATGAGGTAATGCAAGGTTTAGCTCATGATTCATAAGCAAAGGTAAATCCTCAAACACATGATGATCATACAAGTCATAATCATCTAGAGTCTCAAAAAGGATAAACCAAGGATGATATCCACTAGATTAGAATGATGATGAATGATTTTGATCCTTCCTTGATCTTCTTCTTCCTTCTTTAACGATGATTTGATGGTTGGAAAGCCCCAAAATAAGTTTCAAATCTCACCAACACTTAATCACTCCCCCAGATCATCAACAAAGTGGGAAATGAGGCCTTTTGTGTGTGGGAATGAAAAGGGATGCGCCATACTGGCGCTATAGGGCCATAGTGCGTGACGCAAGAGTGTCTGTGGTTAGTTGGGCCATCTCGTCGTGGCCAGTTTTGATCTGGACTCGTTCGTAATCCCGTTCAAGCTCTTTTATGTCTGTTTGATCTCGTTTGATCTCCGTTTTAGACGTTCTTGATCTCGTTTTGCTCCCCTTGCAAAAAATAAAATAAAAAATAAAAATATATGAATCAACTCCAAGATGAAGCATTTAAAATAATTTAAAAACACAATTCATTCGAAGACGCATTGAAAATCGAGAAGAAAACAAGTCAAACATGTATTTTCTTCACTCTAATCAGAAATCTTGACTTGGAATTCAACTAACCCTTCGAGAAAAAAATAAATAAATATAATTCTTACTCCGAGGGTGATTTTTATAGCGAGTTACTTTTGAATTAAAAATATTGAAATGATACACTCAGTTTGTGAAATGTAGATAAATTTGACGATTGTGTGGTTTGAAAAGTTTATTGATGGTTTAAAAAGAATATACAGTTGTTAATATATGATGGTTATATTATATGTTGGTTCTAGTATGATGTAGTAATTAGGGCTTGGGCAATGTAAATAAGTGGACAAACACATACTATAAATAGCTCAAGTATGTAACGTTGTTCACTTATTTCAATCTACATATTTTATTTTTCCCTCTCATTTTCTTTCTCTACTATGAGGGTTGTGAGGGTCGGGATCCGCGTCTCACAGACGGAGAGGGGACACTTGTTGGTGTAGGTGATCCCTAAGTTGCTCCTAATTGAAGGCTTTTTGGAGTCGTCATCTAATTTTCTAACAAATTAGAAAAGATAAGTCTTAGAGACTTAAACAATGGTCTACTTTGAGAGTTCAGGTTCGAGAGTTAAGTTAAGCAATGAAAAGGTCGCGTTTTGAGGTAGCACCTACCACCCTCACTTATGTGGTCTCTACTGATCCCTAGATGAAATAATCCTAAAACATCTTCGCTTCCAATTAATAACATGTTTATAACACAGAAGTATTTTGAACAAAATCAACATGGAGTACGTACACATAGAATGTATCAATCATTTGATGAAAAACCTATGTTTATTGAGTCTAGTGATCCATCGTCTTTTAAAAGTAAGAAAGGTTCGCATTTTTAATGATAATCAACCTCAAAGCACTGTAGGTGATGGAAAATAAGATGATTTTTGTAGTTTCTAAGTTTTTAACTTTTGACTACTTGAATTGGCATTCTATGGCATGTAATTGATGAAACATGATATGAAACCATTATCAATAACTTGGCACACATATATTTTGTCATGGGATTGCATCTATAATGAAAACCTACAACCAAAGACGTTAGACACGTATATATAATGAATCGTCTGGTTTATAACCATACTAATATATAACCCATGGCACATGTCACACAAAGACTTAGCACCGACACACAATAAATAAGTTCTTTTTAAAAAATTCTCATAAAAATTTCTAATCTAATGAAGTGTCCTTATGATTGTACTTTACATCGTACTAATCATCTAACTACGGCCATACCACATGTCGGTAGGTCAAAAATAATAATATACAAATTATTCCTATGAAAAATCATACCACATATCGGTAGGTCTAAAAAAATACAACTGTCCTATAAATTTACATAAATCTAGGCACATGACCCAAAAATATAATAATCTTCATGAGAATCTCAAATGTTATACATTAAGTGATCAAGCATAAATATCATACTTATAGTAAAAGCAAACAGAGCGAAAAATAAACACACACTCATGATGATGCATATGTCGTCCTCACCATGCAAAAATAAAAAGAATAGGAGTTTCGACTGTGCAAATTGCTATCCATCCCAAACTGGTTGGAGTTTGAAATGAAGATAATACTGTTCCACTGCCGTGGAGTGTCCGGGCAAATAGGATCAGCGAACACTCGCGTATAACGATCGCTCATATGATGTATGACCTAAAACTATCGTTTTGAACAGAATATTTTAGGTTGGTTTCATGAACACACATTTTTTAATGTCAAAATGTTAGCATCAGGTTAATTAACACACATTACACACAAATACAAAAAGAGTATGATTCTGTATAGCTTCTAACTTAAGGATAACCTGTCATACTAACATAGAGAGTCAGTAATAACAACCAAATAGTTATCATTTCACACTAAGATCCGGTCACTCATGTGAAAACAAAGTTGATTAATTTTTAATTAATGCGGTTGTACCTTGCGTTTGTCTACATACTCATATGGAGATCAAGTCGAATGTAGTTCATAGGTTTGAAATTTTTAATTGATTGTTGTGTTAACTTAGAGTTGAAATGATTTTGATTTATAATTAGGATTGATGGTTAACTTAGAGTTTATTCGACTGTGCCGATGAAACCTGCCTATATACTCATATGGAGATCAAGTCAAATGTAGTTCAGCAATAACTTAAAATTAATGTGTGTTAACTTAGAGTTAAGGTTGATTATTAACTTGTAGTTTACGCGACTGCGTCTGTAAAGGTTGCCTACATACCCTTGTGGGATCAGAAATATTATTAAGTCATTTAACGGCTTAGAACATGTTTTAGACTTAATAGATATTTTTGCCTTAATTTTGGGCTTTATATGTCATGATTATGGGCTTAATGTGATTATGCCATTGTTATGGACTTACATATTGATTTGATTTGGTTTGTGTATACAATTTTAATGTTATGTATTTTGAAATAAACATTTATAATGTTATGAGACATTTTCAATGTTAGACATTTATAATATTTCGATTAATTATACATTTTTAATGTTATATGTGATTATTATTGTAACGCTCCCAACTTTCCTCGTCGGAAGAGACGTGAGTGTTATGTCGTCACGGACCTGGTCCATGACAAGGCTAAATAAACCGAATGGGTTTTAGGGTACAAAAGTCAAGGAACTATAAACAGTAGCCACAATCATAGCTTACAGTCCCATATACCTGTTTAATTATATCATTTAAGCGGAAGCTATGCAGATCGTTTATTATATTTAAACAATAAAGTCATATGATCTGCTATAATCCCGAAGTACATGTGATCATCAAATGTATGCAAGCTCTCTCTAAGAGCCTTCAGGTGCTGTTGGGGGCATACCTGCAATTGAAAAACATAACCGTAAGCTAATGAAACTCAGCAACCTCTGATGTATGAATCCCAATTACAGGGAACTTCCGCTAACGGCTATGACGACCGTCGAAAATCCCTAAAATATTTTTATATATATAGGAAAATATGGACGCCATACCACACAATATCATTTTTCATCTCTTTATATGGCTTTGTATCGCTTTTAGGAGTCATTCCTTTATTTTGTATTTAATTAGGGTTTATGACTCGACTCAAAAGCAGCGACAACTCCAAGGATATGACCGACTCGGAGTACAGAGTTAAGATAAGGTGTTAATCGTTTGCCGAGTTTCCCAAAAGATTCTGTTTTCGCACCTGCCTACCCTGTGCGTCGCCTTGCACCTCTTGTGCGCATTCAATGAGGTATCGTTTGCCTGCATTGAGATAATTTGAGCCTCCCTGCAGAGAGCAACCCGCGGCCCCGTCACAACGGCGTAGAAGCCGCTGCATGCATGCAAAGAGGATGGGGAACGCCCATCGCTCCCTAGCTGGTTTTCACCAGTGACGTTGACTCAGATGGTAATATAGGAGCGCAATGACTCAAACCCAAGCTACCAAGGCTATTCAAAGATACAGATGATCGCAATGGATCGAAGAAGGGGCACCATGTTCGACCTTCTCAACAAATTCAAGAAAACGACCAATGATCCACAAGGGATGTCAATACCGTCCTTATCAGTTCAAGGAGGCGATGTTTTTTCTTTATTTGCTTTTCATTAGTTTACATGGATAGTGTAACTATGCTCCACATCCCCCGTTCCCTTTTTATTAATCATTTAACGGTCGCTTTCATTTATTTCCCCTGAGGGTATATGTATTATAAGGGTATATTCTAGTTAATTTCAACCCCAAACATCCCATCGCATGTCAAACGTGATCGTTTATGCACGTTTGATGATTTATTTCCATGCGTAGGTGTTATATACCTCAAACACGAATTTAGGTTTAAGGTTCGGGGCACGAAAACGCATTTTTCTCGGCCAGAAGGCCGTCGCGGGCGCGACGGTACTGTGCAGAAAATGCCCAGATTTTTCCCTCGTCGCGGCCGCGACCCAGATTTGTCACGGGCGCGACGAAACTCCGGCCCGGGCCAGCAGGAAACCTCTCTGCCCGTCCACGGAACGCCTAATTCGCGTTTTTAAGCATCCAAAACATTATATACACATCAAACACAACATATACACATCCCAAAGCATGCACGGACGTGTTTGAATCATGTGAATGATAAAAAGAGGTGTATCGGACGAGTGAGGTTATCTCGAACGTGTTTGGTTTTCTTATGCACACGATCACATGAACGTATACTTTGATGATCTCTGGACGACCTGTCGATGTGGATTCCTCTCCCTGCCTGCTGCTGCCCTTCGTCGTGGTGATGGTGCGATGATGATCAAAGTGATGGTGGTGGCGGTGATGATCTTGCTTGATGTTGATGATGCCTTGATGTTGTTGTTGAAAATGATCTTGGTGACGGCTGCAGGATGAGTTGTTGGTGGCTGCAAGGGGATGGTGACGGCGGCCGACAGGGAAGTGTGGAGGTTGGAGTGGTGGTGTGTGCGGGAGTGGAGTGGGTGAAGTGGAGGGAAAGGGAGGAAGTGGAGAGAAAAGAGAAAGGTGTGTGTGTGTGTAATCTCACGTTTCGTCCCACGAAACATCTCGTTCATCCATTATTCACCCAAATCTCGCAATATTAATCCACGAAAAATCTATTTGCATCGATAGATTTATCCCGTATATGAAAATATGACCTCCCGAGTCATAATTCATTGTTTTTGGGATTAAATCGATAACGTAACGTTGTTTGTTCGTAACGTTTATTGGCGCGTTCAACTAATCATCCCAAATATTCCATCATCGTATTTGATTTAGTTAATCAAATATTTTCTTAGATTTAAATACATAACCTTTTGCCACGATTTATTTTAAAATCTTTACGTTATATATTCGTCTCAAAACTTCTAAAATTCTCGGGTATTACAATTATGTTCTACCTTTTAGGTTGTATATTTTAATATTATGCTTGATTGGTTAAATGTTATACATTTTGTATCGTTCAACATTTTGTAATGTATTATTTGATTGAAAATGTTGTACATGTTCATTTTGGACATTTATAATGTAATATTGAACTAGAATATCATACATTTAGTAATATACATTTATAATGTAAAGTTCGATTAAAAATGTTATACCTTTTCATTTTTATAATGTGGGAGATTTTTGATGTTTTATATTTTAATTGAACATTTATAATGATTTATATTTATAATGTTTCATGTGTCACATTTTATGTGGATACTTATAGTATTATTATTATAGTTTAAAATGTTATACATTTGTATAAATATTGGTAGTACTTCATATATTACACACTTATAATATTTGAAAATATTATACATTTATATGTACCTCTATAATGATATTAGATGACCGAAATATTATATATTTCATTTGTTTGGTGTTTCTCTAACATTTATAATGTCATAACCTTTGGTATAACATATTTTATGTGGATGATCATAATGTAACTATAAAAGCTCAAAATGTTATACATTTTACCGGGACGTTTATAGTGTTATTCATTTTATGTGAATACTTATAGTATTTTCATAATGTTCAAAATTTCATATACTTTATGTGAGCATTTGTAATGTTTCATACGTTACGTATTTTAGATGACCGTTTATAATGTGATATTTCTAATATAACATATTTGTAATGCCAAAATATTGTATATTTTTTTTTTAATGTTCGAATAACACAAGCAATAAATTATTAAACAATTGGCCTCAGATTTCTGCGGGGATTTACAATTATTCATCACAGGCCAGAAACCAATCACAACATAGATAGCTAAAGGCAGATTTCTGTTCTTATTTTTTTGTCCGATTAAACATCAATTTCAGGAATCATATAGATCAACAGAATACAGATTACATGAATCATCAAATTACACAGACGAAACAACATGGAATCCATGGGTTCAGGGACGCAAACCACAAAAGGCGACCACTGAAATCAAACCAGAATCAAAACAGAAACCAAAAAGTCACATCAAACATCAAAAATTCGAACAGACAAGAAGTCGAACAAAACAATTAAAGTCTATAGATCGAACAACCAACGAAAGCAGGTAGGTCGAGGGGGTATGGCCACAGCCTTTTTTTTTTTTTTTTTTGTTCATCATCGGCCACCTCGCAGGAGGGGTGGCGAGCCTTGTGCCGTCGCTTACCTCTGGTGATTATCGGGGAGTTCGCACAGTCCAATAGGAGTCGAATGAGTCTCGGACCATTCGTCGTCATCGACTGCGGAAACAGGACAGCCGAGACTAACCTCGACCAAATTGTAAACCTCACAAGAGACCAACAGAATTGAGCCGCCACTGAGGCACCATCGAGTGCCGCTTCAACCTCTGGAGGGAGCAGCGTCGAGGGATCACTACCAAACGCCGCTGAACAATGCCACCCAACGCCGCCGAAAGCCGAAAATCGCTGCCAATCGTCGGAGGAAAGCTCTTCGTCCTCTTCTATCCTTTCTACCTCTGATCCCCCCTCCTAGAAAAATAAAACCCTCATCTCCTTATAACCAAAAACGAGGAGATCTCGGGGCGTGGCGCCGATCGGGGCGACGGCTGTTGCGGTCTTAGAACTAGGACCGGCTGAGGGAGAAGGAGAAGTGGGAATTGGGCCGGCTAAGGGAGCAGAGAGCAAGGGAATTGAGCTGGCTGAGGGAGAAGAGGGAGAGGGTAATTGGGCCAAAAAGGAGAGGAAGTTGGGCCGCGGGTTTTGGGCCGTATCAACTCAAATGTTTATGTTTTATAAACTTACAATCACGTTTTATAAACAACAATGTTTTATAAAATTACAATCATTTATAACTTTCTTAATACATATGTTTGACATATATTATTAAAATCGTGCGAAGATATAGAGTTTAGAAATATAAAATCTCGTAAATTAATTGAGAAGATAAGGTTTGATCTTAAAATGACTTCGTATTTTATAAACATTCTTAATAATGCATATTTGATTAAAATATATAAAATATTATAGATTAAAAATAAGTGGTTGACCATGGGGTGTCTACATCTACTTTTTCTCTTCTTCTTTCCTTGGACAACAAACTTTTGTCTAGCTCTAATGGCGGGAATTCTGGATCACCATTGTTGATTTGATATGATATCAAACCTCTTTTCTTCTATAATCGGATTTTTTTTTTTTTTTAACGAAAGCATCTCTCGCGTTACTTTGACGATGCCTGATTCGATGAATATAACAACCAATCCACTGCTCAAGCTGTCATGAGGGTGCCGTTGATGTTTTAAATGAGCTCTTTATACATCATTCTGATAACCCTAACTGTAATCCTTCGCACAAGTTGCTTGATAGCGATAATTACGATCACTAGCAGAGATCTGTGGATAGATAGTCCTCCGTTCTATCCCAACAAATGAAGTAGGGTCTATTCCACCCTCCTGACTAACCAAACCGGTC
>JAOVYX010019403.1:0-18562 GCA_035668315.1 Drosera spatulata | reverse complement strand
TGCCTTGCTATGGATTTCGATCTGTAGCGGCAGTGACGTCACGTAGTTATTATCAATGAATTATCGTGGCGTTACAGCTTCATATATATCTCTTCTTGCAGATCACCATGCAAGAAAACTGTCTTGACATCCATCTGCTCAATCTTCAAATTTAAGCTAGCTGCAAAGCCTAGAATCACACGAACGGATGACAACTTCACAACTGATGAGAATATCTCCTCAAAGTCAATCCCTTTCTTCTAAGTGAACCCCTTGACGACTAATCTGGCTTTGTAACGTGTCTCTATAGTCAGCTCATCATGTTTCAACCTGAACACCTATTTATTCTTCAAGGCTTTTTTACCTTTAGGCAGCTTCACTAGGTCGAACGTATGATTATCGTGGAGCGATTGCATTTCATCCTTCATGGCCTCAAGCCATTTACTCTTACACTCATCTTCTAAAGCCTCTGAATATGATTCTGGTTCACCTGCATCAGTCATTATCACATACTAATCTGGAGGATACCTGGTATACAGTTGTGGATCTCTCGATGACTTTCGGAGCTGAACATTCTGTGGAGCATTAGGCGGAACATCTGCTGGGATCTCTATTGTAATCTCTAGTTCAGGAATGCCATCATCAATGTCGATAGGCTCTGGAACATATACATCACCTAGATCACCCTGCCTTTCTTCCTCAATCTATATAGGAATATGTGCATGAGAAAGTGGACCCAAATCAATCAAATCATCACTAGCTTGTGATGCTGAAATCTCAGATTTCTCAAGGTCCCGAATATTCTGATCTTTGATTAGCACTACATCCCTGCTTTTTACAAGTTTTTTCTCAACTGGAACGTAAAACTTGTAGCGAAACTCGTCCTACCTATAGCCAATGAATACACGCTGTCGAGACTTCATATCAAGCTTCGATCTCGCATCTTTGGGTATGTGCATAAATGCCTTGCACCCAAAGACATGCAAGTGATCATACGAGACATCCTTTCCTGTCCAAACTCGGTCAGGAACATCAAAATTCAAAGGAATACAAGGAGTAAGGTTAATCACATGAACGATAGTATTCAAAGCCTCACCCCAAAAGGATCTCGGTAGTTGTACGTGTAAAAGCAAACATCTCACCTTTTCAACTAGTGTTCTATTCATTCTCTCAGCTAAACTATTCAACTGAGGTGTCTTAGGAGGAGGTTTTTGTTGTCTAATACCCTGCTCTCTACAATACTCATCAAAAGAACCATAGTACTCTTCCCCGTTATCAGTTCTGATATATTTCAGCTTCCTCCCTATTTGTCTCTCGACTAAGACATGAAATTCTTTAAACATATCCAACACTTGGTCTTTAGATACTAAGGTATAAACCCATACTTTCGTTGAACAATCATCTATGAAGGTAACAAAATAAATCGACCCATCAAGTGTTCTATTCTTCATAGACCACAAAATCAGAATAAAGCAAATCAAGAATACCTGATTTTTGGAAAGAGGAGAACTCTTGAAAGCAATTATGCTCTGCTTCCATGTTAGATAATGAGCACACTTTTTCAACGTTGGATTTTTCAAACTTGTGAGGAGTTTCTTCTTGGTCAAAATTGACAGTCCCTTCTCACTAATGTGACTGAGTCGTATGTATCATAATTCTGCTTTCTCTTCATCATCAACTGTTGTAATCCTGTCACCATACAACTTTGCTTGTGTGATGTATAATGAAGAGTGCTTAGTACCTCTAGCCACAACCATAGAATCTTTAGTGAGTTTTCATCGACCATCATAGAAGGTACTACGAAATCCCTCATCATCCAGCTTACCTGTGGAAATCAAATTCAGACGAATATCAGAAATATGTCTGACGTCATGCAAAACTAATCTCCCGCTGGTCTCTATACATACATCCCCAATGTCTATTACTGCTATCAGTCCAGCATTCCCCATCTTCATAGGAGTGTAGTCACCAGTCGTGTACGAAGTGAAGAAATCTCTACAAGAAGTAGCATGAACAAATGCACCACTGTCAATCACCCAGGTGTTTCATGACACATAAAGTTAACTGCATCCCCATCAAACACTAACAGAAAACCATCAAAAGCTGCTGCAACTCGATCATCTTTCATATCTGTATCAGTCTTCTTCTTTTTTCCCTGCTCACTCAACTCTCTCTTCAGAACATGATAGAATCTTCTGAGATGACCTTTTGATGACAATGATGACATTCAACATTCACATACTTATTAGATGTACCTCTGCTCTTACTACGGCTCTTGTCTCTATTCGTCGAACCACGACTGTTGCTTCTGCCTCTATTCTCAACAACCAAATCATCTTGATTCAAAGAATTCCCTTATGTCTTCTTCTCATCTCTTCATTCAGAATGCTGCTCTTGACGAGATCCATAGTAATCGTACCATCTGGAGCAGAATTGGACAACGAAGTTCGGAAAGTCTCCCATGCGTCAGGTAGAGTACCAAGGAGCCATAAAGCTTGAACCTCATCATCAAACTTTATCTTCATTGCAGCCAACTCATTTATAATTCCCACAAAGGAATTCAAATGATCAGCCAATGGGATGCCATCATGATATCTCAATGTCATCAACTGTTTAATCTTAAATAGTTTGTAGTTTCCGATCTTTCAAGCATACAGCTGCTCGAGCTTACTCCACAAGGTACGAGTATTTGTCACATCTGAAATATGATTCTGCACATTATCATCAACACACTATCTGATGTAACTACAAATTTGACGATGCATAATATTCCATTGATTATCAGATTTATCCGCAGGCTTCTGTTCAGAAAATACGGACACATAATAATCTTTCATATATAGCAGTTCTTTCATCTTTTCTTTCCACATATGGTAATTCGAACCATTCAATATGATCATTCTATTCGTACTTGTCTCCATTGTTCAACACAAGTCAAACCAAGCAATTGATAGGAGGTAGGATACAAAATAATGCAAATAAATCATCTCCCGCTTATGTTAACCTGTTAGGAAGCAAATGACGTAAAGCAAACACCAGTAAAGATGCAAAGACACGATTTTTATATGGAAAACCCCTCGATATGAGAGGTGAAAAACCACGAGGTCGAATCCCACCAAAAAGCTCTACTATCAATGAAATAATGGATATATAAAGTCCTCTCTAGATCACACTAGAGGTAATACCAATCACCACAACACAAACCAATAAACAAGGTCAAATATCACAAAACTATCATAATTCTGCAGTCATGTTCAGACTGTGATAACTCAGCGTAGACAAATCCAAATGATGCATTGTCAGTTTCTAAACGAAGATCGATGAGTAAAAAATGTGCTGCCCAAATTTCATGAATATCCAACAATATTTGGACCTCCAAAAAGATCCTCGAAATTGACTGCACAGTGCAGATTTTCCAAGCGAAAATCTGTCAAAAACTAATTGACGTTTTGCTGATTCTTGGAGTACTGCTGCTGGTGATCGATCGTTACTATGTGTGGCTGGCGGAAGCTTTTGATGTCCTAATTTTCTCATACACATGAAATTCAAATCTTTCCCCCAAAATAATAACATATATATATTAACCCTAAATAATTAAGACTTTTTCACATAATAAATTATATGGGCTTTTCTCGTCAGGCTTTCTCCACAAGAAGTGAACCCAACCCAACAGTTTTCAGATAACCACTAACATAGATTTGGAATTCAGCAATATTTTTATATCTATATTATGTTTCAAAGTTTTACTTTGTTCATCATGTATCAAGGTAAGCACAACTCCCTTGTGATCCATTGGTATAATGGCTTGAGATGGATTCAATAATGGCTTTACATGGGTTCTTAAATGTGAAGTGATATCATTGAATTATTGTTTTGGTTTTAGTTTGATATCAATAAATGTTTTCGAAAAAGCTCCCCAATATATCAACCTAAGAAAAAGTTCAATATATATCAACTCAAGAAGCTCATAAATCCCATGACAATCAAAAAAAATGATGATTTTGCTTTATATATTTAATATTGAATTGATTGAAATTTAATTACACGTAGAGTTGAGATCTTTGTATTGACCTATTGGGTAAGTGACATAATATCTTTTAAAATATTTTAAAGCTTGAATCTAAGAACTACTAGAACATGATGTTGTAAACTGGATTACTGCTCCCTCCTTTCTATAATATATGTAACATTTGTTTTTTGGATTGTCCTAATTTATTTATAATATTTTCTTTTTTAGTATTCCCTCCATTTCAAAAAGATGGTAATTTTTTTACCGGACACGCATGATGATAGAAGCTTTGATCGGTGTCACGGAACGATCAAACGTTATTTTTTGAAAAAATATCGTGAAACATTAATGATAGTAAACGTCATGTATTATAACTGTGAGTCATTAGAAAATTTAAATCGTGCCGTTTAGATGCGTAACAAAATCCGTCAAATTGTGTATTGACTAATGCAAGATGAATGAAACGTTATAATAATTATGGGACGGAGATAATAACTTTTTACTTTAAAAAACTATCCAATCAATCATGTTCTGTTACAGTAAACACATTATTTTCTCTCACAATCATTACAATAAATCATATTATTTTTTAAAAAATATTTTTTTTATTAAATTTAATAAAAATTTAACACATATAAAATTATATATTTGATCAATTAATTATATATAATATGGGACATAAAGGAGTATAAGTTTTGAGGGTTTTGAGCCATTTCAGGACAACACAGACAATTGGGAACTGTTCTTCGGCCCATTGTTATGCGCTCTCAAGTCGAGCTCGGACAAATTCAGAGTCCACTTCTCATATCACTCGTGAAGTTTCATAAATAAATAATTAAAACCATTGATATTTATAAAACTTATATTCAAATCATTATATTCATAAAAAATTCACCTAAATCTTGAGATATTTATCTGGGTTATTCTGCTGATGAGAATGGACTACGTCACATATCCATATACGGATCCCTCATATAATATCCGCAGCAGTTTCCAGTAAAAGGCGGCGACCCATGCATTGTTATCTACACAGGTTATTCTGCTCAGATTTCAGATGAATCGTCCTTTCAATTTCTTCAATTTCGCTGCAATTAGGGTTATTCTCTGATATAGGATTATCTGAGTTGATGTTATTACAGGTTATTTTATTTTAAACTTCTGAAAGATCAAATTAGGGTTGGTTGGCCACGTTGCTTTCCACCGATGAATTGTTGGAGTATCATATCCGGAAATTAGGGTTTCACCGTAGGATATGATTAGCAGTAGATTTAGTTACATAATGTTCAATTAACATTTTTGAAACACTGTTTGCAATGACCTGTTCATGTATAATGCTAGAAACCATGTTTTTGATCGGCTGATCAGTGGTAAGATGCGGCCAGTTAACAGCGTTGGTCATTTTTGCTGTACTAGCGAGGTTTTCGCGTCGTTATTTTGGAATTTTGACTCTTAGTTGCAATGGAAATCGTTCGTGCTCGCTGTTTGAACAAATATTAGATCATCAAGAACATTATAAGTTGGGTCACTAGTAATGAAGGCGCCGATTCCTTCACGAACTTCTTCTTGTGGTCAGCATCAAACCGTTGCTCAAATTCATTGATGACGTAGAAATTCGTGGCATGTGTGATGACGAGAATTATACTTGAAGTAAGATAGTTCCGTCACACACACTGTCTCGCCTTTGTTACCCGACTGGTACTTTGTCACTTTGCAGTGACCATAACATTTGTCAGTGAAGGTATTTCCCCTGCGTAATAGATTATGTGGCATCGGTGTCGTTGTCCATCTTAACAAAATGGCCTGTTGCAATTTGCCTGGAGTATTGCATGATAGTATCTTCTTTTGGTTACTGATTTTGCTCTTGGAGCAAGTCCTTCTCACGTGGCCAGTTGGAGCCAGGGCCACAAACTATATACATTATGTCGATCCATGGTTAGGCTGACAATCATCAACCAGGAATGATTTGTGGGCTCTTGTGCATCTTTCTATGAAGATATATTTTGTGATGACAGTATCCTCCTGTTGTAATCAGAGATACTGCTTCCTGATATAGATTTCGGTGAAGAAGACCTCTCTTAACCTTATGTCTTATCATCGTATTTTGGTATGGCTGGGTGATATGGTCTATGAATGGAGGCTAGTTGTTTTTGCCTTGGCAGACGAGTGCCACAGGAGTTCTCTAGGTCTATGCTCCCAGGCCGGGCACTTTAAGGGGCTCGCCTTTGGCCCTCTGCAATGTTACTTTTATTACTACTATTATTATGACTGTTGTGATTCGCTGCTTGTGAAATGCTATTTTCTGCAGCCTTGACAATCTTTGGTATGTACGAGATTGTCCTGTGACAAAATGTAAGATTTTAAACCAGGCTAACTCATAGAACTGTGCAATGTTTTCCGCAAGTGCTTGGTTCAAATTTGTCAGACTTAAATTCTTGTATTCCCTTGAGGGACCAATATTCTATTTAATGCATCCTTTTTTCTCTTTTCAGATAATATCCTCTGATCATATTCACTGTTGTATTCATGATATGGAATGTGGAACAGTTTAACTATAGAAAGTGATTGTCTCGCAGGTGTTGGCCCATGTTATTGAGAATCCTCCTCCTGCATGTGAGCGCTTTGTTGCCAGTACCACAAACTGTAGTGCCAGCTTAAGCACAAGGGTTCAGGCAGGTTCGGATACAATCTACTTTGTTACCCATCATTTTCGCGCTTTTCTGATATTTCCTGGAATGGAGCCTACATTTTTTTTCTTTTTTTATTGACATGGTTCCTTTTCGAGGAATGTTCAAGTGTTGCTTCCTTGGGTGAATGGTTAGCGACAATGGTGATGTTTTTGCATGTTCTGTTTGACAATTGCTGCAGGTTACGAAATGTCAAATGGTTTTTCATCACAAACAATTATGTTGCAGAAATGTATGCATGAACATTTGATAGCCTTTTAAACCATAAGCTTAGAACATTGATCTGTAGTTGAATCCAGAAAAAGAACTGTTGCCACGAAAACTCACATATTTATTAGAAAGGTCGTTGGAGTTATGGAATTATCATAATGAACTAATTGATGGATGAAAAAGCGGATGATACTAGTACGCATCTGCATCTTTTGGTTTTGGAAGGACAAAAAGAATATGTGTCAATGTTGCTGCTACTTTTAATAAATAAAATTGGTTGGGAACTTAATCATATGGAGTATTCTGTTTGTGTCACATTCATTGATTTGGAGGGAAAGTTTGCGGATGGGAAACCAAAAGAGATGCCTTGCTAATGTTTAGTATGTGGCTGGATTTTGTCCTTCCACGGGTTTTTCCTGCGTATACTTCTTACATGTCGAATGTGCTTACGATGTTTAGTGATGATCATGTGAAACTGTGACGGATAAATGAAAAAGCCTTTTTGAAAGTTAATTTCCTGTGTATTTGATACCTGATCCTGATCCTGGGTTATATCTGAATTGCATCTGAACTTCGATTTTCGGATCAATGAGCTAATCATGGGTGTGCGGCTATTTGCGTACTTAGTGCCTGGGCATGATCTGTATCGGGACTGCCGTTGAACCTTGATTATGATGCTAAAAACCTAGTACATTTTATTTTTAGCTTGAAATGCTGACCTGCTCTTATTTCATCAAAATTCATGCTGAACTTGGCAGATGGTTGCCCAAATCTTGAATTCTGTGAATCATTGTTCAAAAGTATATGACCTTATGCCACAAATGTCTTCGTATTTAATCACTATCATAGCTATGTCGTCATAACGGTGATTATTACGTACTAAATGGTACTCACTCTCTGTCAATAGGATATTTGAGCTTAATCTCGTTCACAATTCTTATTGCTATTAGATGACAAACACGTGGAGGCCTGGACCTTGTAACTTTCTTCAAGCTGATCACTATCGAAACCCAATGACCGTGGGCGGCATCCAAGTCATAATCGTATAGCAGGTTGGTTCCGGGAAGCTGGAATGCGATGAGCGGCACAGTGATGTCAACCTGGATGATGATTGGTGAAAAGATGTGTCTCAAATCCACGGATCAATCCGCGTTTCTTCCTTCCGCGTGAAGCTTCCGTGTTTGTTCCGTGTTTCTTCCGCGTTGATATTTGGTGTATAAAAGGAGAAGAAGAGAGGCGCAACAAGAAGCAGAGAAAGAGACGCAGAGAAGGAAAGAAGAGCAGGTGGCAGAGTGGAGAGGAGAGCAAGGGAAAGCAAAGAGGATAAAGAGAGAAAGTGGGTTTCATTTTGGTTCACAGATATACATATAAAAATATATGAGGATTTAAGAAATTTGTTTTAGAAATTATTATCTCTATTTATTATTGTGAGATTCTCGATGTTTTGAGTGTAATTTCTTTTGTATTTTCTCATTTGATTAGTAGATTCTTCGTCGTTGTCAACCGTCCGTGGTTTTTTTCCGTAAGGGTTTCCACGTAAAAATCTTTGTCATATTTATTTTACGCACTCGTTATTGTTTGTGTTTATAATTAATAAACTCGTTTGTAACAAACTGGTATCAGAGCTTGGAACGTTTTAATTCTTATTTCCTACACAGGATTCGCCCACGTAGGTTTACGAAAGAACGTTGTTAAGTTTGGATTTAAGTTATATTTTTTACGGGTCAATTTTTTGTATTTTTTCACAAAAATAATTTTTTCCTCTGATGAACAGTACTGCACAGTGTCGTAAACAGTGTACTGACATAGCTACTGTTTATACAGTGTTTCGATGAACAGTATTCCAGAAGGAACATTGTTTTCGGCGTGAACAGTATTCCGGAAGAAACAGTATTTCCAACGTGAATAATTATTTATATAAATAATATTTATTATTATTTATTTTTGTAATTAATAGAGCTGTTCATAATAATGATCAAGGTTAGTATAACATCCATCTCATAGCTCCTGTTGTTGATGTTGTGCCTTTAAGCAGCACAATGTAGAGCATTTAAATAACCACATGACACAGTATGAGAATGTTCATAGTGTTCCTTTGTTTTGACCCCTCCTTTGAAAAAAAAAAAAAATCTATTCTTGACTATTATTAACCAAGAACGAATAACACGTAACATTGTCTTCAATGCAACATTATTTTCCAGCATATTAACTTAGGGAAATCTGGCATATTGTCTGTGTGAATGCGAATGTTCGCTGTGGTGTGTTTTGCTTCCTGTCATGGATTAGTACTTGTATCGATCCGCTCCATGGAACTACCTCTTCATCTAACTTATGCTTCGTATCTGATTTGTTACCTACCATTGTGTTCTGTAGCTGCTTCTTGGACTATTTATCGTCATAATGCGTGGTTGCTTCTGCTCTCCTTAATGATTATTAAGTTAAGTTACCATAGTAACAAGGTATGGATACGGATTAATTCGGAAATAATATAATACGAAAAAAATCGAAAGAATCGTGAAAAAACGAAGGATAAATACGCTAATAGAACGGTATGACGATTAATATGAGAAAAAATTGGAATAGGAGATTTATATGGGTTTTAACAGAAAAAAAAAAACATTTGATATGAATAAAAATAAGTCAATCAAATGCAATCAAAAGATAACAAATTGGTTAGTTTTCAAGTGCTAACTGGCTAACATATCATTTACATTTTTGTTCTTTTTTTGCTTTTCCGTAAAGATTCTCTTGTTTTATTTTTTTAAAATCCGTTTTATTTTCGAATCAAACACGAATTATGTTTTTTTTCCCGGATTATTCACGTCTCTTATAAAAAATTCGGATTTGATACGCGTAAACAATAATCCGTGAATTTTTCTTTTCTTTTTTCGAATTATTCGCGGAGTTTGTAACAAAGAAGTTAACTATTGATGCTGTAATCTTCACTTAGACTAACATTAAGTGATATCTTTATTCGGACTTCAACTGCAATTTAGGTAATGAGGTGCATAAATCCCGGTGGTCGTAGTAATTAATCTCTTGGACCGAAGTTCATCCTCTAGGCCACCTTGTAGCGCCCAGATAGTTACTTCCTAGAATTGTTTCGTATACTGTTTATCCGATAATTAGCCAAAGATATCAGTGGGCATAAAGTGGTTAGTTCTCTTAGAGCAAAAAGGATGTTCAGAGAGAGATGATTAGACGTTGAGTCCCCATCAGTTTCCAAGGGTCCATTTTAGAGTCCCAATTCGAATTTTGGTGATTGATGTGTACTTAACACAATGAAACTGATATGCAAATGCTTGTGTTCTCTATCACTTTGAACTGTACCGGCGGTGGGAGGATTACTGTAGTAAATAAAACAAATAGCCAATTGTTAATCGCGGCCCCCAATCCCACACCCCCCGTTGGCCCCACTTTTTTTTTCATTTTCCATTTTATTTTTTATTTTATAATATTTAAAATCGTTTATAATTTTTACTATATATATCAAATATTTAAAAATAAATATATATTTAAAATTTACACATCAATATCTACAAAATAAGAGTAGTATTTAATATAAAAAAATATATTTTAAAAAAATATTTCTTTCATTCCATAATAATTACAATATATATGTATGTCATAATTATCAATAATTTTTATTCTTATTTTCGAAGTTATATTGTATACAATCGATGTAAATATTTTGGTTTATTTTACGCATTTATCATTGAGATCCACTTCAATTGAAATCCAAAAACATCGTGAAATAGCTATTATGGGGGTGGAAGAACGCATCCAATGCAGCTCGAAGATGGGTCGATAGTTATGCAGTTCGTCTTCAACCATGAATGAAGTGATGAACATCAATCCATGTGATAGACAATATTTTGGAGAAACGATTGAATAGGATAAAATTTGTATATATTTAGGTATTATTAATATGTATTTATTTATAATATAATGAATTTTTTTATATTCAATATTGATTTTATTTTGTAAATAGTAATACGCAGAGTTCAAATATATATTTATTTTTAATATTTGATATATATATATATATTAAAAATTATAAACGATTTAAATATTATGAAAAAAGGACAAAATGAGAAATTGAAAAAAAAAGAAAGAAAGAAAGAAAATGGGGCCCATAGGCAGGTCCTACTTTGATTAAACTTTAAACCCGGAATTCACAGTGTTCGGACTCGCATTGGATAAATCCTTGCAAGTAGGAGCTTAACGGTACGATCATCATTCCAGGTACTGCCGCTTCCTGAAGTACTAGACAGGTAGTTTCAGTAAGCGTCAAAAGATATCAGCCCAATGCGTATACGACGTTATCCGTGGCTGATCTGTTCTCAGTTAGGCTGTCTGTAATGCTAGCCTTTTACCATCTATACTTGGTTAATGAACAAGGTTCCATGCCATCAACGCCGTGCATGTGAAGACTGTTGGAAATAGCGGATACTCCTTGTACTATGTGCTTAGGAAAAATGTGATATTCAGCCACTGTTTGTGATTCTCTTTTGTAATCCTCAGAACATTTAATATCGACAAAGCTCGTGTTCTGATGAATTTATATGTTTTTTAGCACCCGTAGTTAGTATTGTTTTCATCAAGATTTGAAATCTGTTTAGATAGTATTCAAAGGTTTGAATCCAGATTACATAATCTAAGATCTCCTTGTGCCCTAAACAAGACATGACCTAAATCTTAATCTAATTGGTCTCATGGTAATTAGCATTTGGCTGCATCCTTAATCATCAAATCAGTGACAAATTAGCTCACAGATTAAGGTATCTTTCTGGTAGCATGTAACCATCCTGGTGAAGAAAGGGTCATCATCAAATTCATTAAAATTGCTAATTACAATTTACATATACTAATCCTATCATTAAATGTCTAATACAATGGAAATGGACTATATTGTCATGGACTCATGGACCCTTGTGGACCATGGTGTGCCATGTATTGGGACATATGGCCCTACCCGTAATTCAATTTTTGTCTTTATATTCCTTTATTCATTGTGTATCTTGCTTTTGTTTCCATGAATACTGACTTCATCATTCACGCTGTATATATGAAATGTGTAGGCTCTTCAGTTTCCATGCCATCAACCAAGTTGAGGAGAAGCAGCACTAGCAACACCCTTTTGATCACGCAGGCAGGACGATAACAGGTAGCTGTTTTCTGTGACCAGCAATGTCGAGGAGGATGCATGCGACAGGTTCAAGCAGAGTGACCGAGGATAAGTTGATCAATCTGATCTTGAAGCTTGAAGTGGCTCTATCAGGAAGCAACCAGAGGCACACACCAAGGGTATTTGTTTCTTCTTTTGATGAAACCACATTTTATTTCAGCTTTGCTGGTTTTGGTTTATTGATTCTATCATATACAAGTATTAACGACCAGAACTGATGTGCTGATATGGTTGCTGCCGAATAGTATAGTCTGAATTGAGGCACTACTATGTTGATTGCCAAACATGCTTCGATGATCAAAGATCCCGAATATCATGTTACAGTAATGAACAATGTCGCCATATCAGGTTAAGTATCGCGCATCCAGTAGTGAATAAGACTTGGTGCCAAAAAAAAATCTTGTTTACGATCATATGGTTTAAGAGCTACGATGGAATGCAGTCTTATCTTACAGAGCAAAAGACTAGGTTTGCCGGGACTCAAACCGATGGCCAAAAACATTGAGGTCCTCATCGTACGCTAACAAGCCATGTTAACTGTTTGTTGAAAATGAGACTTTACTATTTATGTGTCGAGTTCCGACTAATTGACAAAAAGTAGTCACGGTTGTTGATTGTGATGTTGTTCTGGTTTGTACCTAAAATATCCGAAATTTCACAGGCACCAGCATCAAAGATACTGAAGCAAGTGTGCAAACATATACAGGAACTGCAGAACCAAGTCGACTGCCTCAGCACTGTAGTGGCTCATCAGCTATCCTCCATCGAGATGATCAGCGATCAAGATATTGACGCCATAATAAACACCCTCATACATAGATAGAAAGGAGACTAATTTGTTGTTCCAGATTGATAGCTTCGTGTATGGACTTTCATGATATTCTGGGTAGATATATGATTTTATTATCTAGTAAACTTTGCCTATGTCATGTATATTTACTGGCACTTTGGTGGTGAAATCTGTTCGTTGGATCATAGATAACATGCTAGGGAACTTATCGGTCTTGCTTTGTCCGACGGCATGGTTAACTAGAAGCTTGCTTTATTGATCTTTGAATTCATTACAAATCATATGATCGATTTTTATGAAACCATAAGTGACACAATCTGCACAAGACAAGTTCACCCTTCAACACTGGTTATAGATCATGAGATAATTGAGATACGATCGATACAGAGTAATTGAGTATGGTTGTCGAATTCAACATCAAGACTCTAGGTAATTGAGATCATGATCCAGAAACAGTTGCTTGGAAAGCAAGTGACATGGTTTTGGCTCTGTGCTTCTGATCAGTCTTTGTTTTACCATGAATTAGCCCAAGAGATTCATGGGGAAATAACATGAATTAAGGTAACGATGTCGCATGAGGCGGATGAAGAGATACCATGGTCGGCAGCGGCCTTGCATATCTGTTGAAGTTCTTGCCGATCTTTGGACAGCAGTGTCAAGTACCAAGAAGACCATAACATGAATGCATAACAATGGATAGAAACATACGGTTTTTTCATTGATCAGAAACAATGTTACATACAGTTAAGAACGAATTTGTTTTCCACCATCGGAACAATGATATGTACAAGTGGAACTAATATGTACAAGTTTAACGACAACAAACAAGGGAGAAACAAGCTCGACAGAACTTAGACTGAAGAGACAGACTACCACGATCCAACAAGCAAGGGCGCCGTGGCTGCAGCCTTCCGTTGAAAGCGAGGAGGAAATGGCTTGCAGCACCTAACCTAAGCACATCCTTTCCGTTCCCGCTCAACGATCTCCAAAACTTTCTTGGGCAGATTTTCTTCGCCATACCAATTAACAGTTCTTCAACTCTCGCCGTGCTACATGGCACAACTCGTCCGCTACCCCATTTGCCTCCCTATGCACAAAAGTGATATCGTGCGACTCAAACAGTGCTCCCACAGCCTGAATTATTGTGACCCCACCCATGTCGTATCTATCGTGGAAACAAACGCCGTTTACTGTCTCCACCAGGAACTTGGCATCACCTTCGGTCCATATCTTGCCGTAGCCCCTCGTTAACTTCATCACCAAAGCTATTTCGATGCAATGACACAACATCTGTGGAGAAACTACGAGGATATGAGTGAACAATGAATCTCCATAGATGTAACATATAAAGTATTACAATACGATCTTACACACTTAGTGCTTCACTATACAACTCACTCCTCAAAACCTAACAACTCAATGACACAGCCCTCGTAGAACCCGAGATTCTGTGTCTTCAATCCTCCAAATAACCCTGCTGAACTCAGAACATACATCCCCCGATTGATCATATGCCCAAACCGCATATGCCACAGCTTCATCTTAGAACTAGCCTTATCATCACGGACGGACAATGAATTTACAACAGTTGCAACTCCATCCTGCGTTGCACCAACCAAATAATATAATCCAGCACGAAGTCGAGCCTTCATAGTCACCAAGCGATTCTCCTTAATCTCCATGTCCCCATCCTGAGAATGATAGAAACATTCTTCACGATCAAGGGAACCCAAAGAGATAAGAATCCGCCTCACAGCTAGAACACATCGAACATCTTTCAATGTTCGCACAACACCATCCCACGTCCGTATACGAACATCTCCTACACCAAGAATCTTACATAACAACATTATTGTCCATGAGGACTATGCCTCCATCGGACTCAGCAAATGTGACGAACCACTCCCGATGCGGACAAATGTGAAAGATGCAACTGAACGTCTTAACGTCTTCCAGTAACAAAGAATCCCTACTATGGATTACAGTAGTCACAAAGGTCTCATAACTATTAAGAAGAGAACACAACAGAATGACCGTCGCTTCTTCATCGTCGATGATGACTTCAATATTTTTCAAACCAATAAGGATAGTCTGAAACTCCGTCAAGTATTTTTTTAGTGAGGTAGTGGATTCCTTCATTTTGAAAGAATGGAGACGTTGTCTCATGTACAAACAAGAAGCAACAGATTTGCTCATGTATAAGCTGAACAGCTTATCCCAAAGAGGCTTAACAGACTTTTTCTCCAGGACGTTCAGAAAAACATCGTCAGAAAGACGCAGCTGTAAAGTCATACGTGCTTTCTTATCCATCTTCATCTTATCTTCGTCTTTCATTTCTGCCGGTAATTTATCAAACCCTTTTACAACCTCTTCGATTCTTTCTTGGGTTAATAACGCAACGACTTTGACTCTTTAAAGTCCAAAATTCTTTGTGCCATCGAATTTTTCCACATCAAATTTCATAGGCGTCATTGCACTGAAAATTTCCCCCGAAAATACTGTTTACGCCGGAAACACTGTTCCTGCTGAAATACTATTTATCGGAACACACTGTATAAACAGTGCCTATGTCCGTACACTGTTCACTACATTGTTCAAACACTGTTTAAGCACTGTTCATCCCAGGAAAAAATTAATTTTTGTGAAAAATAGACACGAAAACTGATCCGCAAAAAATATAACTTAAATCCCAAGTTTAACAACGTTTCTGTTCTAAGCCTACATGGACGAACCCGGTGTAAGAAATAAGGATTAAAACGTTCCAAACTCTGATGCCAGTTTGTTAGGAACGGGTATGTTAATTATAAACACAAAAGTGCGTAAAAATAAATGAGACAAAGATTTTTACGTGGAAATTCTTGCGAGAAAAACCACGGGCAATCACCGACGACGAAGAATCCACTGGTCAAATGAGGAAATATAAAAGGAGTTATATCCAAAACATTGAGAATCTCACAACAAGAGATAGAGATAATAATCTCTAAAATAAATCTCTTAAATCCTCAACATATTTTTATGTGTAAGTGGATTTCTCCTTATCCCCTTTCTTCCCGTGCTCTCCTCTCTGCCACTCTTCTCCTTCTCTTCTCCTTCCTCTGAAATCCACTCTCTGCCCCACTCTATCTTCTTCCTCTTCTTGCTCTCCTTCTTATACACAAAGAACACACAAACGAAACACGGACAATGCGCAATACCACACGGACACCACACGAAGAAGGTCATGGATACCGTGGAAGGAAACGCGGAGAATGGATCACGCGAAAATGAAGAACACGGATTTGAGGCATTCCATCACCAACATGAGCATATAGCAATATTACGATCGAATATCGTAATATTAACATAGGTGTACATCAGTCATGACACAACATTGTGATCTTATCGGGGACGAAATACGGAGTACAAACATAAGAACCATAGGTTGGTGCGTACCAGTTTTTTCATTGCAGCAAGCAATGGAAAGACAACCGCCCAAGATCGTCAAATTTACATTGCGAATTTCTTACCCTCGCTGATTGGAGGGCCAATGTCACGGTATGTTTCATCCGCTAGATCAAGAGCAAACAAATAGAAAGTAAGGAGTAATTCAGACTACCACAACGACCACCGCACACCCAATACAGAGCTCCATTCAAGGCCTGGCCCGACATGTGAACGTTACCATGGGGAAAGTCCTGAATGTACCTCCCAGTTTCGGCTGAAAGGTTATAGACGAGGACCCCAGAGCCTGGGGTTAACATAACAAGCTTGTAAATCCTGTTCCGTTGATCATTACCGAAACCACAGGCATACCTGCTGCAACCGCGTCGGTGGTAGGACTTGAACTCACCAGTGCTTGGATTCCAAATGACAAGGTCATCAGGGTCGCTCTCTCGACCAGTAGTCGGAAAACACATGCACACCAATCCACTACAAGAACAACTACAGAAGAAGGTTTATCAGGGGACATATATATATGCAAGGGCAAGGAACGTCAATCTCTTTTTCACATGTCATTTTACGACGTTGTCTTGAGTCATTGTCAAAGAAAGAGGCGAGAGGGCACCCGAACGTCGTGTACGACTCGAAGTAGGTGCTTCCCATGAGGAGATGGACGTGGTTGACGTTGTTGGTGTTCTGCCCCACCAGGAGGTGCTCCCGGGCGAATCCTGGGTCGGATATTCTCTACTTCCATAGCCTACACACTGATTTGAATAGTAAAAGGGCCATCGCTGGTAGATTCAAGAGTATCGAACGATGATGTCATCAGGAAAGTCCACCGAGACGTTCGTGACCATGTGAGTAAACACTGAAACCTAACACTTTATACCTTAGTAAAATTTAAAAACGGTTCGTCAGTTGGTGCTGTAAAAGGCAGTGTACTGACTGCTGTAAATTCTAGGTTGAGAAATTTATACGGTAAATTAAAAAGTTTATATTGAATATATACAAGTCAGATTTTTATTGTAAAATATACTAACTACTTGATTATATATATGCATCAAGTTACGGTATAGATTTCAACTTACACTATAAAATCGTCAATCTATAATATTTACAGCACTCATTATATTGTCTTTTGGAGCACGGATAATTTTCCCATATAAAAAGGCCCTGTATACATGATAAAAGCAGCAAGCAGAAACCATTTGCAAGAAAGCATAGTGAAGAATCTGAACACCTATGCTAAGATACTGTTTGGGAGAAAAGGGTCCATTTTGCTACAAGTTGTTAGTATTTCATCACATTTCATTGCTTGTTTGATCGCATTTTTCTGTATTCCTAAACAGGAGATTATCAATACAAACAAGCTAACAACCTGCAGGCACAACACAAACTAGTGGCCGCAAAATATTTCGTCCTTCTCACAATGGGAGTTTGGCAAGATTATGCAACTCGCGACAGACGACCCAATCTTGTTCTCCGTGTAACTATTCGTCGCTTTCTCCACCCTTCCCTTGGTTTAACTATGTTTTCGAACGCATAACATGCTGGATTTGCCATATAACGGATTCATTTCTTTATGGTACCACAATGACTAGACGAAATTCTATATCATTCACCGTTCAACAATAATAACGAATCAAGTAATTCTGTTAAAGACGAACATTCAAACGAAAACCCTGATGAGAAATCGTGAGTCATCTCAGAGGGATTTACCCGAGCTCCGAGTTTCCTCACGAAATGACTGAACCACACATCCGATGGTTATGTTTGGTCTCGATGGAACTCTGTCGCCCTAGGAATTGGGAATGACGAACATTGTAAGATTTGTTTGTTTGTAGAACACTCCATTTTGTAATGTTCAATTAGAAACAGAAAAGTTAAGTTCTTTAAATTTTTATAAATACTTAAGAATCAAAAAAAGAAAAAAAAGCACTTAAGAATCTTGTCATACTAATAGGTATCATAATTGGATGGCATATCACCTTATTCACTTAAATACTACAGTAATACTTTCTCCATCACAGAGAAATTACGGCCTATATGTAATTTCTCATTATTAGTTACGTATTTATACCTGCTTTGTTCTTCCATCAAATGGAGTGCTAAAAAAATATTGACATATGATTGAAATATACAATTTAAACGATGATTGACATTTCATGATAAATTGTTGAAATTCAACGTTTTCTCATTCAACGACGCAAATCAAATTTCATTTCGAAATCGTGAAAGTCAAAACATCATAATTCAACTGAGAAGAAGTATATATATGTGGG
>JAOVYX010019402.1:0-18566 GCA_035668315.1 Drosera spatulata | reverse complement strand
GACAAAATGAAAAATGAAAAATAAAAAGAATGTGACCCATTGGAGGGTGTGAGTTTGGAGACGATTAGCAATTGGCATCCCTCCCCCATCTACCCCATGGACCCATCCTTTTTTTTCTTCCCATTTCCTAAATTATCTTTTCTTATATCATATTTATAATTATTTATAATTTTTAATATATATATTAAATATTAAAAATAAATATATATTTGAAATGTACACATCAATATCTATAAAATAAGACTAATATTGAATATAAAAAATATTTAATTCTTTCCATAATAATTATAACATATATGCATGTGATAATTATCAATAATTTTTATTCGTATCTTCGATAACAGTTTCAACTTCATCTCTATCAGATTATAATATTGTTAATTTTTTCAACTTCACATATATCATTGTTTATTTTATTTTGATTCATCATAACTAATTGGAAATTGCTACTCCCTCTCCCATAGGCCCCATTTTTTTTTAATATTCAATATTGATCTTGTTTTGTAAATATTAATGTGTAAAATTTAAATATATATTTATTTTTAATATTTGATATATATTAAAAATTATAAATGATTATAAATATTATGTAAGAAAGGATATAATGAGAATTTGGAAAAAAAAAAAAAAAGAAGCTAAAGGATGTGCATTGTTTGGGGGTGATTAGCACTACCATGAATTAAACATTTAAGTTGGTGAGTTCGAGAACTGTTCATTCACGTGTTATGAGTCTATGAGGATAGTATGATGTGGACTTCTGATCCATCTTGTTACTCTTTTTTCACTAGACTTACAAGATCCATATAAAAAAGTGCCGAAATCCTGTGCATATAGATAATTTTGGGAACGGTGGTTGGCGAGATATTTTTGTGTAGGTGCTCCATGAAAAAATCATATGGGTGCACTTATTTTCCTTTTTTTTTGGGTACAAATATCGGTGCACTTTATTGCTGAGTTGCGGTAACTGGAGTAAAGAACAGGAAAAGAAGCTCATGGTGCCTTTATTCAGTCCGTTCACATCTTTCAGATCTTTTCCCTTGTTGTGATATTTCACCTAGTTATCTTTTGTTTTGGGTCATATATTGTCCTTGATATTTTTGTATATGGTCCTACAACCAGAACCTATATTCGCATTATCGCATAATAAAGCAAAATGATAGTTGAGACATGATAGCGATAATCATGATCTATATGCACACAACTTATCCACTACTTGTGTATGAGTAAGCTGGATAACGAACAAGATAAGTATCAATCAACCAAAAAATGAAAAAAAAATAAAAGATCCATTTTTAAAATGAGGTCACATAGTTAAGCCTTCCTTTTCGTGACATGGAGCACAGACCCCATTAATCATGCTCCAACCCAACAGTGTCTAATTTCCTTCATTTTATTCTTAATAAAACCAAATTTGAGCTCTCATCATTCTTGTCCCTTTGAACAATAGACCACAATCTTAAGTGGACTATGATTCGAATTTCGATCATAGCCTGAAGATATTTACAACACAGATGCAACTGCATAGTTCTTCATGACCAAGAACACTAGAGAGCATTTCACCAACCAGACTGATAAGAAGAAGAATCTCCCAGTCAAAATATCTTTCCCTGATGAAAACAAATAATCAAACAGAAAACACCAACTCTTCGTCGGTTTCATGAGAGTGTTTTCATTTGACATGTGGGGGTGTGAACCCATCAACTTCGACCGGTTAACTTAATCATCTCCGGTTATCGAGTGGACCAAAGGATCTTCCTGAGAAAACCTTGTTTAGAAACACTAACTCTCAACCCGAACAGCAAGAACAACAACATTCTGCCCACCACCCATGGCCGGAGACCCAGCCGCCTCACAGTCACCATCATCCCCGGAAGAATCAACCGGACAACCACCAAGAAGCGAATGCCGGCAGTTGGGACAAGACGAATGCCCCGCCAGCCACGCATCAATACACCTGACATGAAACCCATGATTACAGATCGGCAACACCCTCACCTTCTCCCCCTCCTCGAACTCCGTCAAGCAAATCGGGCATTCGGTGCCTGAAATCTCCTCCCCTGCCGCCCCCACCACCGCGATCCTGATCTGCCTCAGCTCCTTCTTCTTCAGCCCTGATGTCGTCGTCGTCGCTGCCATCATCCTCGTGCTGGTGGCGTGGCGTGTGCAGCGGAGGGCGCAGCGGAGGATGGAGTTGAGTCCCAGCGCGCAGATCAATGCGCAGAGGAGGGCGGCGAGGATGATCACCATGTTGCTGTCGAAGCTCGCTCCGGTCAGTGCCCCCGGCGGGGAGAATAATTCCTGGGTAGTGGTGGTTGTTGTGTTTGGTGAGTGTTGTGACGGCGCCGTGATGGCGGCAGTGTTGTTGTGCGGATTTGGCATCGTGTTTTGACCGGAAATTGAGACAAAAACAATTCCTACTACTCAGATATCCTGTCACAAAGGATCTACTAGTTGGAAATTGCGAGGTTTGTGATATCTTTGTTTTGTGTCCGATGCTGAAGTGCAAGTAAGTTGCAATGGGAAACGAACCAATGTGCCAAGGCGACCCAAAAATGGCTGTTCTATCTAATGATATTGTGACGACAAGAAGAGGATAGGACTCACTTGCACTTTAGTGTGTTGTGATATTTGTAACTGGTGAGATCTTTTTTTATGGGTGTGGTGTGTTGCGTTGTGTTGTGTGTGTGTGTGTGAGATGAGATGATGTTCACACGCCAGTGGCCCACCACGTAGAGAGCTTTTGACTCACACCTCGAAATATCTCCGCGGTGTGTGTGAGTAGTGTGAATGAGATCAGACTGTAGGGGGGATGCGTGCACCTGGGTCAGGTCCAGCCTTCCTCAGCCCACAGCGTTACAGTGAGGGGAGGGCAGTGAATCAAATTTAAGAACTTCGATTTAAAGCCATAGTGAAATCGATTAGTGTTTCAACTCGCATACTTTGTCGGAGTGACGAAGTGGAAGGAAAGGTTATAGGAAAATTCAAATCCCACTATGAACTTTAGATCTCCGATCTACAACGTGTGCTGCAGAGATTACCTAGTTAGTCAATAGTGAGCTTGTATGTGCCTGTATCTGATTCCGCTTATGAACTTCACATCTCACTTTCAGCCCTTGTATTATCTTTGTTTTGTTATACGTCTCATATAAATTATAATGTTTTAATTAAATAATATTAAAATATTAAAAATTTTAAAATATTTTTATTTTATATCACATCATATTCTTTTTAATTACTCCCTTCATCCAAGAATAATAACATGAAAACCATGCACGAAAATTAATGCGTACCTTGATTTTTGTATGTAAAAGCTAATGTCCTTAGAGTTGTGCAGTGGAGAGGAGAGGAAGAAGAAAAGGAGAAAAACGACCATAAGATATGATGATTTGATATAAAGTGAAAATAGGGGTGCGTGAATAACTATGATAGAATTTTTTTATGATAATATTGTAATTTTTTTTGGACAGATAAATATACTCTTAGAATGAAGGGAGCACTTTTTTTTTCTTTACAACCACTCACAATTTTAGTCACCACTCACAAGGATATTAAGATAAAAAACACCAAGTTAATGATTTTTTAATAATCGTGTCAATTCAATAAATCGTAATTTATTTATGATGGAAGGAGTGATACTTTCATTTCTCACAAAAAATATACTAACACTTTCATATTTGAAAATCTTTTTTTATAAAACTATCAAAATACCTTTATTTTTTATTTTATATCACATAAATTCATCATATTATTTTTTTCTTTTTTTCTCATTCCTCTCTCTTATAAAACCAAAAGGACAAATAGGTCATTTTAATAAAACTCAACATACCAATAAATTCTCTTTTAAATCAAAACGTTTCATTTTTTCATAAGACGGATGGAGCAGTATTATTTTTTAAGCAGTGTCATATGGCTGCAATGGTCGGGATGCAATAATGTTCATATTTGTGGATAATTACTCCTACATTCACTTCTTAAACCAAATATAGTTGTCAAGATTCTCTTCGTGATAGGAACAAAGAAATGAGAAAAGGAAAGAGCATCTCCATTGTCCCCTATACAGAGCACGACAAAAAGTTCAGCACATCTTTACTTTAGAGCTTTTGGTTTAGGTTCTATTTCGTTGCAAAGGATTAAGTTGGCCACATCTTCGATGATCGTTCGAACCTAACATACATTGACATGAAACGTTGAGCTCCATGGTTCACAATGAGAACTTGGATGCGAAACTTTTCTGTGCTTAGAGAGAGCAAATCATTACATGCATGCATAAGACATGTAAATAGGAATAGATCTTATATATTTATAATCAAATGGAGGTGATAACGCGAGCTAGGGTCCTAAATTCATAGTATAACCCCAGCACGCTTACTTATTTAGTACTAGCACTAGTCCAGCATCTGGTTTAGACCATAAATACAAGCTTTTATTTTTGCTCTTTGTAGCTACAAGATACTTATGTATTTGTGTGTAGGCAGCCTTTGCCCCTTCCTTTTAGCCTATGCTGCTCAGGATTTAATAATATCCGTATTGCTGCAACAGAAAACAAACAGAACGAAATCCAAAGTTAATGAGCTTGAAACAAGATATATAATCATACAACTAAACAGTGTAAGCGTGTACTTGAGAGATGGAGTTAACCAAGAAATCTATGTATCAATCAGATCAGATGTTATATACATACCTTCCAGCAGTCTACGGAAGCAGAGATTGCATAAGGATAAGAGGTGTTGCAATGCCTCAACATATTTTTAGTATATTCGGCACTGTAGCCAGATAATTCAGTGCACCATGACTTAAACGCCAGGCAGCCGAAAAGACGATCAAACCTCTTGCAAGAGGGAGTGTTGAGCTTCTCTGCACAGTGTTTAAGACCCGGACAACAGGTGACCCATGTTAGGAGGCTCGCCTGTTCTCCTCGGGTCATTGCTTCTTGGCAATAATAGAGAGGATTATCGGTGAAAGTGAAAACAGCCGCATCAGCGACCATTGCCATCATCACCAGAGCTACACAAGCATACCTGAGAAAACCAGCTGGGCTAGCCATGGCAACAACGTTACTCAGAATGGATAGTTATTTTAGCAAGTACTGTAGCCTGCCTTGGCTGTCTGAAACCTCAAGAAGATGTATTTGCTCTGATTTCCCCTGCTTCTACTCATCAAATTATGAAATGGTATTTAAAGGCAGCGCGGATGCATGGATTGACAACTTTGTCCCTGTGACATCAAGACACTACGTAATTAAAAGTGTGTAAAGAAAATAAAATGGCATGGGGACCAAACTAGTTTCTTGAACCGATAATCATGTCATAAGATTGAGATCCCATAGATTTACGTTTTAAGCTCAATCACATGCAT
This sequence comes from Drosera spatulata, assembly GCA_035668315.1. Taxonomy (NCBI): domain Eukaryota; kingdom Viridiplantae; phylum Streptophyta; class Magnoliopsida; order Caryophyllales; family Droseraceae; genus Drosera; species Drosera spatulata. Next base: position 13,211 of record JAOVYX010019402.1, on the reverse strand, counting down.
GATAGTAGTTCCCAATAGGGCATTGTTACAACTATTACTATAAGTTTATGACTTATATAGTAACAATCCCATCTAAGGTGAATACTCGCAGTTAGAGCATTGAGCACAAGCACTGCACCAGTTTTCCCTCCTTGTGCTACCATCTAATGCATAATATGGAATTCTGTCAAAAAAAATATTGCCTATTAGGTTACTGTTAATATGTATGTGTGGTAAACAGTTAGTATAAATTACTTACCTTGTCCCATGATAAATATAATGCAACTGATACTATTCAATGCACATCATGAGGAGATGTGTCCTTCAGTGATACAACTACCATTACATAGATGTGTACGTTCCAGAACCTACACTACATATACCATGTAACGGTAGTAGTAAACCATTAGAATTTTGTTCTGACAGTCGAGAAACTACATTAACTATATAACTAACATTACTGCTACATGATAAATTTCGGACACATATCTTGTTGAATGACACAAATGAAAGGTTGTCTCAACAAATGTGTAAACTCAATATGTTGCACTTGCATCTACCATGTAATCGAAGTAGTAAACCGTGTCAACTTTTCTCTCACAGAGGGAGTATATTGTTATATTGCCATAGATGCAAGTATGCGACAATGAGAGACGGAGCTAGCAAGCAAAGAAGCCTAACTAGAATGCCGCAACTGCATGCAGAAGCAAAATTTACAGTAGATTCGAATCTTCAAGCTAGAAGGATCTCCTAATAAACAAATAAACAATAGGTCAGAGACTCAGAAAGTTTATGCAGGATTTAAGTTTATGAATATTTGTGCTGAATCAGCAAACACATGAATGTAGGATCTAATTTTATGAGTATTTGTGCTGAATCAGCGAACACAAGATCTAATTATATCATCCCAAACACAATAGCAAATAGTAGTAGAATGTATCTCTCAGATTCAAGCTAGAAAGAGTACGGATAAGCCCCCAAACCCCTCTGGCCTCTGCATTGCATGTATTACTTTTTCGTGATACAAAACTAGCAACTTAGATGGTGCCCCTGCTCTAGAACCGAAATTTGTGATGGAAAAAGCAGCGCCATAGGTCCCCACTTTTTTCAATGGCCAAATAGAAGTCTCCAGACTGATGACTTATGTATCAGCCATCCATTTTATTAAGGGGAAATTAATTAAAATATGACACTAATGTAATAACCGATTAAAGTACAACCGACAACTAGTAATAGACATAAACAGCAGTAGACTTACATATCACAGATCAAGTACTGAGTGCGAGTAAAAACTTACCACAACAGCAAATTCGTGAAATACCAAACAGGTTTTAGTACAGGAGTATTGACAACTACATGAAGTCATGTTTTTGCAGTTATTCTGAAACTTTATGCATCCCCGTAAATTTTAGACACATTTTACATATAGGATGCAACTTGTGAAAATTTAACTGCAATGTAATCGCTTCAACTGGTAGATTCGTATCTTCGAAGGCAACCTATCAAATCCTCAGGTCAATTCTAAATTTTTGCTATAAAAAAAGATGATCAAGACTAGTTGTCCTCCTAACTAAAAACATACAGAATCCAGAAATTTCGCTTTTTCTAGGAGGTAAACACATATAGCATGTAAAACATGCACATACCTTGGCTAGCTAGCGAGTTAGGTACTGCCCAACAATCCACGTATTTTACCCTAGCAAACCGGGTAATTATACTCCATAATAATTACATCTGTAATGAAACGGAAAAGGGAGTCCATGTTACACTTGTACGGCTGATGGGAAAATGAAGAATAAATATTGAAATACAAGGGGAAAAAACACTGCAGTAGATTCTTTCACTATTCACTCATTTTTTCTTCTTTGATCTGAACCATGAGAGCAAAAAAGTAACTTAAATATAGACAAACATGCAACTCAATTTTGATTCCTTCAGAATAGAACTCTCTTGTGCTCCATGCATACATTTGATAATCTCATTAATGCAACAACCAGAAGACTTGAATAAGAGCTACCTGAGTCCCAACCCTATCTAGAGCTGCGAAGATTCTGGAGTCGAAGTCGTCCAATGTGGCCATCCAAGGCACCCAAGGGCGTGGCGTGAAAGAACAAACTGATGCTGCCTATTATTTAGAAGGAAGAGTCCTGCGAAATAGTGTTAAGAACAATCATGAATAGAACCTTTAGTGGATGTACGACTGAATGACATACTGTAATACATATGTTAAAGCTAAAGGAAACTAACCTTGACTTTGGAGTTTGGAGCAACTTGTGAAATTACAAATAAGTTTGAAAGACTCTCTCTTCTGTAAAACTAGTCTTTAGAGATAATTCTCTCATTTTGGGCCTTTTGTAAAGAAAAACTCAAATCAAAACACAAGCTATTTGACTGCACAAATAGTGCCAGAAGCATGCATATTTTAGTTTTCTTGTTCTTTTTTTTTTTTTTTTCTCTTTTGCAAATCCTAATACAATGCCACCATAATTAGTTTATTTTTAATTTTTTTTCCTGGCACACCAACTTGTGGAGGGCCAACCAAGATCTACAAATTAATTAAGATATCCTCTCCCTTTTTTTTTCCCCTGTTTTTTGAGGTAGGAACTAAGCTATCCTCTTTCTATAAATACCTTGGCAGATTCGGAGTGGAGAGACAAGACTTGGGAATCGTCCAATCTCTCAAGGCATTGAAGGTTGCAAAGCCAAATAAAAAGGCCATAGAAGTTATACCTTGTCATGGCAATGGCCAATCCAAGTCTGGTGAAGTTTGCCTGTGTAGCTTTGCTGGTGATGGCAGTGGCTGCACCACTTGCCAATGCAGCAGTGTTCATATTCACCCCGAACCCCGTTTACTACTGTCGTGATTGCATGGCCAATGGGGAGCAGGCCAGCGCTCTATCGTGGCTTACTTGTTGCCCTGGTTTGAAAGATGTTGCCGATAAGCTAAGGGCGCCTTCTGCGAAGACGTTGGACAAGCAGATGGGTTGCGTAGGAATGGCTCAATACCTCAGCGAGCTACCTGGTTACAAGTGGACCTATTCTGGCTACACCACCAAGCGTTGCAATGCTGAGATGCCTTATACCATCTCTGTTACCAGCAATTGCTCAGCGTAAGTAATCGATTCGTTGATTTCGAACTGTTAATTAATGCAACATATTCTACACATAAACTAAGATGGTGTGTTTTAACTCTTGGTGCTATTGTTAACCTGAATTGCTTCACTGGTCTCTTTGTGTATTTTGCAGTGTGAAGTAAAAATAACTATATGGAGCAGACGAGCAACAAAGCCTCGCCACAAAGGGAATTGTGACTTCCCCTAGCTATATGAATACAGATATAATGATATGTCTATCATGTAAAAGCAAAATAAAGCTCAGGCGCTCAAGCTTAAAAAGCAACCATTAAGATAAATTATTTAGTCTCTCCGTATGTTCTTCTCTCCTTTCTTCTGTAATATTCACCAGCTTCTATAAACATATTTGAGTGATATGCATACTTTGGTGAAATTATTTCAGCTAACCCAAACTATAGTCTAGCTCGAGCAAGAAAGAATGTAGATTATTTGTAAATTAATCTCCACATGCATGAGTATCACACATTAAAGAACAATTTCTCATATCTAAGCCCTAATACTTAGGTAAATGGAATATGAAGCTATAGACAAGTGTACTACCCTGCATTATACTAATGGTCCCAATTTCCCAACCAATTCTTACATGTTATCAAGACCCAAATAGAAACGAAAGTTTCTACCACCAACTAAGCCAAAACATATAGAATTCCACGGAACAGTAGCAGCATCAACAACACCGACATTGCAATTGATCGCCGTAGCCTTGCACCATCAGAACCAAACCCTAGATTCCTCATATCACCAAAATTAACTACAATTAACAACGGAAAGAGAAAACGCGTCAAATGATGTTGTTCTTCAATCCATTAATTGATGACAAATTCAAGCACTGGAAAATGGAAATCATGAATTCCCGAACCCTAATGCACCTGAGAAAGCGTGAACCACGGAGGCAACGGTTGCCAACAACGCTGTTGTTTTGGTGGAGGCAACGGTGAGCGGCGGGGTTGGCAAACGCAGAACCATCGGCGAGTCTGTCCAGGAACTGTCGACTGGCAAATACGCACGACTGTCGACTGGCATATAATAGGACGTTTTTATCTTTCACAAAAACTTCATTATTATACATTTTATATTTTTTATTATCTTTAAATTATAATACGTAACGTTGAATATCGTTAATATTTCACGATATTTTCTTAAAAAATAATATTTTATCGTCCCACAACATCGATCAAAACTTATATCGTTATATATATCTGATAAAAAAATTATAATCTTTTTATGATGTAGGAAATATGAGGTAGAGGAACATCGCGTTTAGATGGGCCGCTTTGTATTTGCATTTGAAGGTAAAAAAAAAGAAAAAAAGAATTCCTAATTTATTTTTTTTGAAGTCTATTGCTATTGTTAATTTTAGAGAAAAATCTGTATCAACATCACGGTTTTTTTATTCTGATCAATCAATAAGATCTTGTACTATTACGCAGATTCGAATGAGTCAGTCTTCTCTCTTCATCATTGGAGCTCTTACCTCTCAACAATGCTCAAGAGAAAAAAAGGAAATGATTGATTACAAGAAGAAAAAAAAATAAAAAATAAAAATAATACTCGATTTTTATGCAAAACATAACCATAACAACTCAACAAATCACGTCTGTCCAGCTCAGTAACTCATCAACGATCAGGAGATTGCCCCCAACTAGACAACTTAAAGCATTAGCTACGTCAATGCGTAAAAATATCACACTGCATAATAAACCATCACCTATATCTATCTATCATCACCTATATTAGTCTATTAAGGCATCACATCAGTTGATGAGTTGTGAACGAAGGACAAAATTAGGAATTTGTGAACGAAGGAAGGACTCATCTTCCCAGATGATTATTCAAGAGCTAAGATTCACCCATTCAATCAAGACCAAGGAAATTCGTTGGAATTTCTTGATAATGATCTTTTTATCAAGGACTTTAGCAGGAGCCACGAAGAACTGGCCTTCCTTACTAGACAAGGGAGGGATAGCCAATACAGTATTTGAGAAATCCACTCTAACTTTTAACAAGGACATTTAAAAAACAGGGTGGATGAGGCAAGTAGGGGGAAGGCCCGACCTATATGCAACAGGGTTGACCATTCAAGCACTTTATAAGGACCATAATACTTGGCAGAAAGCTTCAGGTTATGCCTTAAGGCAACAGAAGACTGCTTATAAGGCTATACTTTTAGAAATACTCAATCACCCACACCAAACTCCCTCTCAGTTCTATTGTGGTCAACCAGCTGTTTTTGATGTTCCGAGCCTTGAGAAGGTTGTACTGTAAGGACTTAGTGAGCACAATTTTCTGGTGCACCCAATCCTCCACATCAGTAGCAAAAAAGTGGAAGGAAAATGTGAAAAAGGTGGTTGTGATGGATCATATCCGTATAAAGCCTTGAAAGGAGACACTTGCAAACCACGATGATAATGAGAATTGAACCATCACTCAACCATTGTGAGATGGGTGAACTACTGCTTTTGATCAGAAAAAACATATACACCAAAAATAATCCTCCAAACAATAATTCAACCTTTCAATCTAGCCATCTGACTGAGGTTGATATGCTGAAGATAAACAGAGTTGAGTGCCACAGAGAATCAAAAGGTGTTGCCAAAAGACAGAGGTGAAAACCTTGTCTCTATCACTAACAATAGCTTTTGGCATCCCATGAAGACAAAAGACGTTATCAAAGAACAACTTTGTCACTGCTGCTATAGTATAAGGATGTTTGAGGGGAATAAAGTGACTAAACTTAGTCAAACGATCCACCACAGCCAAAATGCAAGTTCTCGCAAAGGAATTGGGCAAACCCTCGATAAAGTCCATGGAAATATCAGTCCAAGGTTGCGAGGGAATACGCAAGGGTTATAATAAACCAGGATAGGCCACATTCTCTATTTTTGACCTGGCAAGTATCATACTATGTGACAAACTGAGTGACATCCTTATTGAGCCCCTCCCAAAAGGTCATGGATTGTATTCGAGTCAAGGTCCCCTTAATTCCAGAATACCCTCCTTCTAGGAAGTCATGAAGGGCTTTTATGATTGTAGTACGCAAATTCCTAGTGTTATCCACATACAACAACTTACCTTTTTTGAGGAGGCCACAAACTAAGGAAAAAGGGACAAAAGTACCAACATGGAGGACTGCCAACTCAGTTCTTTTAGTAAGGACAAAGCCATCATCCTGATAACTTATTTCCACCTTCTTCATCAAAAGTGGTATGCAGACATATATTGAGGATAATCCTCCTTCAGTTTCCTTAAATTGTCTGGACAAAGTATCAGTCACCTTGTTCACACTCCCTTTTTTAAGCTCAATGTTGTAGATCAATCCCAGAATCTTAGAAAGACCTTTCATCTATGAGTAAGAGGTTACCTTTTGTTGTAACAGATGCTTTAAGGCCTGATGATCAGTCCTTATCACAAAAAATTTTTCCATTAAGTAATACTTTCACTTATGCGCTGTATACAGTAAAGCATGAAATTCTTTCTCATATGTGGACAGGTCCTTATTATTGGGACCAAATGTTTTAATTATGTAAGAAGTTGGATGTTGCTCCTGCATGAAAATTGCTCTCATACGAGTTGCACAAGCATCAAACTCAACCACGAACTGCTTTTCTAAGTCTAGTGAGGCTAACACTAGAGTAATGGTCATAACCTCTTTAAAGGCTACAAAAGCATTAGAAACCCTCAGGTGTCCAAGCAAAACCCCTTTTTTAAGGAGAGTGGTCAAATATTTGCTAATAAGGCCATAACCCTTAATAAATTTTCGCTAATAACCAGTAAAACCTAGGAATCTCTTCAAGGATTTAACACTTCAGGTTCAAGCCATGCAACATGGATGTAATTTTAGTTAGATCAGTCATCACATCTTCCTTAAGAATGATATGTCCTAAATACTCTATTGAAGATCGAGCAAAGCAACATTTTGTCTCTTTGACATTTAGAAAATTCTCTCTCAGTATTGTTAAGACAGTTGTTATGTGTTGACAATGTGTGGCTAGGTCTGGACTATAGATGAGAATATCATCAAAAAAAACCAACACAAATTTTCGTTGGTATGGGAAAAAAATATGGTTCATGAAAGCATGAAAAGTGTTTGGTGCATTAGTGAGGTCTAATTGCATAACCTTAAATTGAAAATGCCCATGGGATGTCCTAAAAGTTGTTTTTGGTTCATCCCCAGCTATCATCCTAATTTGGTGATAACTAGCCCTCAAATCAAGCCTGGAAAAATAGTATGAGCCATGGAGTTCATCTAACAAGTCGTCGATATGAGGGATCGAAAATTTGTCCTGTACGTACGGTGACCTTGTTTAGTTGCCTATAAATTGTACAAAACCTCCAGGTTTCAATTTTTTTTTCTTTTTTAACCAGCAACATAGGGGATGTAAAGGAAGAGTGACTGAGCTCTATTATCTGAGAGTCCAACATCTCCCTTACTTACTTCTTTATCTCATCTTTTTTATGATGAGTAAATATGTAAGGCCTTTGGTTAACAAGCTTAGTGTTGGGAAGGAGAGGTATAGTATGGTCATAGAGCCTTCATAGAGACAAGGCCTTGGGCTAAGAGAATACATCACCATATTCCTCTAAGATAGTTTTGATATAGGAGGGTATTTTTTCACTTCCAGCAGAACAATCCTGAGAACAAATCTGGCACATATAAGCCTCCTTGGCATTCCTTCCTCGTTTTGAGAACTTTTGGGTCCTAATCTTTCAACCCGAATCCTTCCCCCCTACAGCACCAACTTCCTGTTGTTCCCTTGCGTCCACTAAATTTTCTAAGCCTCAAAATCAACTAAAATTGGAATAAACTGCATCATCCAGCCTACCCCTGGCACTATATCTCAGTTACCCAAATCCAAAACCTTGAGGTCAGCTTCGAAGACATAGCTATTCATTCGTCATTGAAACCTAGAGCATATGACTGTGGATAGAATTGGAGTTCGATTAACCATCATCATCTTGAGTGGATGTGTCTCTATAATCACACACCCAATTTCTTTCACAGGAGTGGTGCTGACAAGCTATGGGTGGAACCAAAATCTATCAGAATTGATAAAGGGGTTTTATCTGCTCGTCTAGCTATTCTAATAGTGTGAGGGCCAAGGATACCTGTCAAGACATGTACAAAAATTCCCACATCTTCCTCCAAGTACTCTTCTTCTAAAGCCTCAGACCCAAAACCGTCCTAAGTCTCATCCCCTTTTGTTTCCATGACATGAAGCTGAAACCCCATACGAATGCATCGAGAAATAAGATCCAATCTTGAAATTATAGTATCCCTTTTTTTAACTACCCTAGGCGTCGATACCTTTCAAAATCGAGAAATATCTACTAGAGCAAGTGCTATTCGCGAACAATTAGCCGATTTGGATTTGCAAACTCTTACAGATTTTTCATTGTCGAAATGAAAAGAGTTAGAGGAAATGAAGGATAATCAAAATAAAGTTTACAAGTCATTTTCAGATCTAATTGAAGGAAAAGAAGGAAGATTTATAGTCAATCGACCAATCTACGCCCGTCCTATTCCTTTGATTCCAAGGGATAGTTCATGGCATTATATATGACATATAAGAATGAGTACCACTTTGATACTTGTATATATCAAAGCATGTATCATAGTAATACCCATACAAATCACCAGACTTGGAGGCGAAAGATCGTGATGGTAGACATCGTATATACCATAATAAGACAAATAGTTCTCTAAATAACCGTCAGACGATGGGTCATTACTTCTGCTACCTAGTCTTCGACTAAAATCATTATCCGCAATGCCTGCGCTCAATTCCTTTGGAATTGCTCTTTTCACTTCAACGACCTTCCCATCGAGTACATGAAAACTATCTTTCAAAATGTCTTTGAACACTTATTTGGATTCAAAAGTGATAAAATGGAAACCCCGTAACTTATTAGTTACACTGTCGCGAATTAGGCCGCATCACGTATGGTATCGAACTTCATAAAATAATTCTCGAACTCCTCCCTGGTTATATCAACTTTCAAGCCTCCAACAAAAAACTTATTCGCGCTAATTTGATAATCACCGTTGCTAGGTCCAGGCATATCATTCATGATTTGTATCTAAATCTGTATGATTTTTCCATTGCTCTTTTTTGGCATAACTCTTTTGACATCCACCTATAATCATACATCAACATATATTAAAAATTAGTATCAAACAACTCAACAAATCAATTAGATTGTTTGAACCAGAGTATCAATATTCTATAGCAATAAGTAAAGCTTGAAACCGAACTTTATCTTTTGTATTTGAAATCATACTCTAGAATCTTTTTCTCTTTACATTGTGCCGAGGACTATTGTATGCAATCGTGTTACTTGGTAACTCTAAACAGATTGTAAAGATTTTCAGTCAGAACCGTCCTTCCATTGATCACATATTTCGATATATCGAACGCTTTATCAGTACTCAAAGGGTCAATATACTCAATGAATTTGAACCTTCTTGGTTCCTCGGTGACATGATCCGTTATAACAATAGGCGATAACACTTAATCAAATTGTGAGAAATAGTATCTTTCTTGGATTCGATGATTCCGCCATCGTTGGTTGTAAACAAAATCGAATCTTGAAGAGAAAAGGAACCGATTTAGGAATGAGTTGAGGTGAATGAATTAAGGGTTTCTATTTTGAGTTGTCCGCTGTATTCTTTCTTTTTTGAAATTTGATAGGTTAAAGTTTTATAGCATCGGTGAATTTGAGGGATTGTTGAGTTTCATATTGACCAGGTCCTCAATTCCAACCTCATACACAGTCCTTCACAACAAGAACTTCAGCTTCAATTTCTCCCTTTTTTCACTAGAACCATGACCGGTGCTTTGCTGACTGCTGCTTTTCAAACCGCTGCTGATGCTTTCTACCGCTTTCCACTCCCCCTCCCTTCGAACCACGAGTGGTGAAGCCCTAAATAACCTCAAAAAGATAATGAGAGTTTGCCATTGCGACAGCCTTTAGCATCAGGGACTGGTGGTGGGAGAGTATGGGTGAGAGGAGCCCTTTTTTCTTAGGCCGAGTGGCATCTGAAATAGAGTCCCTTGACCCTCAGTTCTACAGTGGTCGTTGATTGAGATCTGGATCCCCCTTGAAGCGTAAGTACACTTGACCTCATTGTTCCTCCACCTTGAATTCCTGATGGATAAGCCCCTGGACACTAGGTCTGAGGCTTAAAATTGGAGTTTTGTAGATAGGGGTGGTTTTGTTGGGTCAGTTCTGCTTGTTCATCCTTGCCAAAGAGTTCAACTGCCACTCCTGTAGTTTAGCATTTGTATAAGTTGTTGAAGAATAGTGGGGCTGAACATCTTGAACATAGGTTGAATATCTTCCTTCAAGTCTGAGATGAAAGATGAAATGAAGTATTCATCATGCAGGGCTGGATTCTTAAGCATTATTTGGTACTTCATCTCCTTAAATCTTTCTATATACGACTCCACCCCACCTTCCTGCCTAAGTTAGTTTATTGAACTGCTCCACAATATCATACCCCATCTTTTCCCTAAATCGAGCCAATAACTCCACTTTAAATTCTTCACAAGTGATCTATATTCGATCCTTTCCTTCCAAACTATTATAAAATCACACCTCAGTATTCCCCTCCAGGTTCATGGCCTCCAACTCCATCTTCTTTCCTCTTGAACCCCATAGACTGGAAAAATTTCTCCACTTTTCTAACCCACGATCTAGCATTGATACCCTCGAAAACTAGAAACTTGCTCTTAGGTAAAGAAAGTCCCCCAAAAGTATGTTCCCTATCTAGGATTGGATACAAGGGCACTGAAGGTCTATGTACCTCAGGTGGAAGATACAAGGGTTGCATGTACTGTATTGGTTAATTCTCATGTCCATTGAATAAGAGCATATTTGGATAAGAAAGGCTTGTATATTGTAATGCCCCCGACTTTCCGCGCCGGAAGATATGTGAGCGTTACGTCATCACGGACCAGGTCCGTGACAAGGCTAAACAAACCGAATGGGTTTGAGGGGTACAGAAGTCAAGAAACTATAAACAGTAACCGAATTCATAGCTTACAGTCCCAAATACCTGTTTAGTTACAACATTAAAGCAGATGTTATGCAGATCGTTTATTACATTTAAACAATATAGTCATATGATCCGTCATAATATCCGAAGTACATGAATTCGTCTATATGCATGCAAGCTCACCCTAAGAGCCTTCAGGTGCTGTTGGGGGCATACCTACAATTGAAAAACATAACCGTGAGCTAATGAAGCTCAGCAACCTCTGGTGTATGAATCCCAATTACAGGAAACTTCCGCTAACAGTTATGGCGACCGCCGAAAATCCCTAAAATATTTTTATATTTATAGGAAAATATGGGCGCCATATCAACCATCATCATTTTACATTGCTTAATATAGCTTTGTATCGCTTTTAAGAATCATTCCTTTCTTTTGTATTTAATTAGGGTTTATGACTCGACTCAGAAGCGACAATTCCAAGGATATGACCGACCCGGAGTACAGAGATAAGATAAAGTGTCAATCGTCAGCGGGGCTACCTAATAGATTCTGTTTTCGCACCTGCCTACTCTATACGTCGCCTTACACCTCTTGTGCGCATTCAATGTGGTATCATTTACCAGCATTGAGATAATTTGGGCCTCCCTGCAGAGAGCAACGTATGGCCCCGCCACAACGGCGTAGAAGCCGCTGCATGCATGCAAAGAGGATGAGGGATGCCCATCGCTCCCTAGCTATTTTTCACCCGTGACGATGACTCAGAGGATAATACAGGAGTAAAATGACTCAAACCCAAGCCACCAAGGCTATTCAAGGAAAACAGATGATCGCAATGGATCGAAGAAGGGATACCATGTTCGACCTTCTTAATAATTTCAAGGAAAACGACCAACGATCCAACGGATCCACAAGGGATGTCAATGACGTCCTTATCAGTTCAAGAAGGGGATATTTCTTATTCGTCTGCTTTTCGTTAGTTCATATGGATAGTGAGACCATGCTCCACATCCCCCGTCCCCTTTTATTGATCATTTAGTGGTCGCTTTCATTTATTTTCCGTGAGGGTATATATATTATAAGGGTGTAATATAGTTCGTTTCAACCCCAAATACCCCACCACATGTCAAACGTGATCGTATATGCACGTTTGACGTTATATTATCATACGTAAGTGTTATATATCTCAAATACGCATTTAGGTCACCCACCACCACCAATCATCACCACCATCGTCGCCGGCTCCGCCGCCACACCAGCCACCATCACGCCCGTCATCGCCAAACCACCACAAGCCCAAACGAGCTTCGCTCCCTATATCGCTGCTTTGCGCTGTCGTCCCGCCGCCACCTTGCATCGCCGCCCGCAGATTTGGCTTTCCCCGGCCCAGGTGAGCTTGGATCCGGTCGTCCCAGGCCTGGATCAAGCCATCGCCGACCACCATGAGCTCGATTGCCTCAACCGCCTTCCTACCTTTTCGCGCCACCACCATCCGGCAGCCACCTCGCGCCCGGCCACTCACGAGCACGGATCCGGCCAGCCAACAGCGGCTCAACAACGACCCGAGCAGCGGGCCAAATTTATAGCCCAACGGGCAGCGGCCCGGTACAGCCCGGTGCGGCCCATCTGCGAGCGAGCCTAAAGACAGCCTACCTGTGGCCCAACAACGGCCCGACAGTGGTGGGTTGGCCAGACAAGGCTCACCAGTGGCCAGACAAGGTCCAACCCAGGCCCGACAGGCCCAGCAGCAGCCCGGCAACCCCGGGGCGGCCCGACGCTCCGTTTGGTCGCTCTCGTCGTTCGTCACGTGTTTTGTTATGAATAACTCATCGGGAAGGTAACCTCGCCCCTCTCGATCCGTCTCGTGCTTAATATTTCATCAATGTGATGTGCTATGATGAATGTGATGAGAAGTGTACCGCCAGGAGGGCGATGATATGCTTGGTTGTTTGGTTGAGATGTTAAGGCGATGACGAAATCCTAGTTTCTTCAAAGTATGCCTGAGATCATGAAAATTCGCATGACCACATCTCATATGTCAAAGTTCAATATCATCAATTGCTGAAACAAAATGGCAGTATGAAACATAAGGAGATAAAGACAAC
>JAOVYX010019401.1:0-47963 GCA_035668315.1 Drosera spatulata | reverse complement strand
ACGGATTCCGTCGCAACAAGTACTCCTGTATGCGACGGAATCCGTCGCATTCAATAAATTGCATCAATTATTTTTTTAAAAATAAATCAATTAACATGACGGAATCCGTTGCACAGTGGTAATTACTTTTGCGACGAAATCCGTCGTAATGATTAATTATATTGGTTAATTATTAATTTTTATTAGATTTAATTAATGAAAAGAATTTTTGTTGTTGCGACGGATTCCGTCGCAGCAAGAATTACATTTAAGAAATTACATACTGCGACGGAAAAAGTCAAGCCGTCGCAGACTTTGTTGTTACGCGACGGATCCGTCGCAGATTGTTGCTTTTGCGACGCCATGCTTTGCGACGGCTGTGTCCGTCGGAAATTCCGTCGCAGTTTCTACTCTGCGACGAAATATACCCTTTTGCAACGGAAAATTCCGTTGCAAACTATGCAGGTTTTTTATAGTGATTGTTCATTTTTCAGTGATATGATAGGCGATAGACAGCTGGTCGTTTGAAATGTAATGGAAATTCAAAAATCCTCTAGCAAGCCTATGATGCAGATACATATCTGCATTCAAGATACCGGACGACTCCATCTCGTGCAACAGTTGAACTTACACTTCCGTCATTGCTGTCCCTGATGGATTTATTTACGACTACAGTAGCCATGTCTATGCCTTTGTTTATGTACTTGAAAAAAAAAAAAAAAAAACTTGATTGCTAATGCTCTATTGCACCATTCCACACTCAAATGAGCATTATATTTCACTAGCATATTTCGATTATAGGGAACCACACATCTGCAAAATAAGTTTGACATCAATAATGTAACCAAGCTCTTATGAAAATAATAGTGATGATGATGATGATGTTGATGATGATGATGATATAACCGAGCTATATGTACTACTCAAAGAACTATTTAGTGCAGCATGCTTGCATGAAACATCCATTTCCTTGGCATGAAGATGAGTAAGAATGTAAGATGTAACAGCAGCAATTCAAAACATGGTTTCCAAATGAGATCAACTATAAACTATTTCTTGAAGTACATTTAAAGGAATGATGGAGAGCTAAAGATACTACTTCGAAGCTTTCCCTCAGGCTACAGAAGGATCAGCTCAAGGAATATTCGTCTTTTCATTTAGTTTTCACCTATGGCTTCTCAAACAGCACACACTGTGCTACACATCTTTAAATGGTCAAGTACAGACCATAGACCATTCATTTGCCGATGAAGAAACAATAGCCAATAGATGATAGCAATGACAATAAGATGACTTGCATCAGAATTATATTCTATAGACCTGACATGACAATACTATTATATGGCTCTTTATGTACAAAATGATATGCCATCATTGAGTGAATAAGTTTAATTTGAGTGAATAAGTTTGTTACACTAATTCAAAATAATATAGATAAGAATAGAGGTTTAACCGGTTGTCTAACTTGATGGAACTTTTTTCAAGTGATCTTCCTTTCTTTTTCTTTTTTTTTTTGGTGACGAGGGTGTCTGGGGCAGCTCGCGCACATCTCGACTAATCCCCCGAACACTGACAAGGCGACCCCCCCAGCATCGGATAAAATTTTGACCGAAGTCAAGCCAACCTGGATTTTGAGGTTGGTGGGATTCGAACCCAAAACCTTCAAAAAAAAGGTTGAGTCGAACACCACTAGATCAACCCACGTTGATTAATCGATCTTTCATTTTCTCATCCTCTATATGCCGGAAAACCATCGGGATCTAAACCGCTACTAGATCGAAACTCTTTTGGAAAGTATTTGTTGCATCTGTCATCTTTCATACATGAGCAATTTGGATTGACTTCGCCACAAGGACCGTGAATCATGAACTGCACCAATACAGCATAAGCTACAGGGTCAGTCAGCGGATCTTGTATTTCTGTGCTTATTATTGAATCGACATCAACCGGGAGAATCACTTTGTCTTCCTCGGCTATCCAGATCACAATGTGAGCATACGGAAGACCATTATTTTGGAACTCTATGGAATAAACAGCAATCATGAGATGGAATAAGGCATATCAATTCAAGTATAAATAATAAAAAAAAAATTAATTATATATATATGTATTAACTTAACTATAATTGTATTTATTTCAATATAAAAATCCATTATAAATACTGATTTAGAAAATAAAATAAAATTATTACATGTTATAGAGATCATTATGATTAGATGGTTCAATGAATACTATAGCATATATTCATTCATTATTTGTGTCAAATAAAATGATTATACAAAAATTATTTTGGTTTTATTATTAATTTTTTTATTGTTTTTGTTTCATACAAAATTAGTAAATTGAAATGATTTTATTTAATTTTTATCATCAAATAGTTAAAAATTTGATACTCTTAGGATTTTAATCTCAAGAGTGATTTACCCAAAATTATACAAAGATGAAATAATCCCAAAAAACTACACAATGAAACGTAATTCCCAAACCAAATAAAATTTGAAATAATATATTCAAACTTCATATCTGCTTCATCCCATGCCTATTCCCACATCCACCCCAAACTTGCATCGTCACCATCACCTCACCGGAGACGTTCTCGAAATAAGGCTATCTCGTCGAAATTTAGCTATTTCGTCGGAATCCCAAACAGAGCGTCAGTTCAAAACGAAATAGAACACATGAAGGGAAAAAATAAAGTGCCTGAAGGAAAAAAAACAGAGCGTATGAAAAAAAAAAGCATCAAATCTTCCTAATTCTCTATCTTCGATCTAACAATCGATCAAATCTCCATAATCGTCTTTGTGCTCTTCACATCTCCTCAATTTCTTGACCCAAATTTGAAACCCTAATCGACCTATCTGCTCTTCGACGTCGTTGTTACCCTCTTTAATTATTTATTTATTTATTAAAAAAATTAATCGGATAAAAGTTCTCTTGAAGTCAAAAATTCTGGTCATGATATTTATTTTATTTTTTGTCATAGAATATCTATGATTTTTTTTTAATTTCAATAGATTTAGATTTAGTTAGATTTTATTTTGTGTAATTTTTTTTAATATTTTGGTTTTTTAATTACAAATTTAGGTTTAGAACAAAAGAACGAAACCATTCATTTCAAATAGATGTGAAAGCTACTCTAAATTTAAGTGAATTAAATTATATGGGATAGAGTATATGATCGCAAGAGAGCACTGACCAGCAATTACTTTGTCAAGGACATGGTTGCTTATCAAATCATTCATCAGGAGGTCGAATTTTATCTTGAACGCATGAGAAACTATATCAGGACAATCGGATGGAGTCTGACCCGGGAATCTTTCCAAATATCATATAATTTCGGCGCAATTTGGATTTCGTGTGAATGTTATGAAGAAATATGGATGTCCGTATTTTCTGGTAATTGACATAGCATCTTGATAGTTTTGTAACATATATCTTGGGCCCGTAGTGAACGTTGCAAGAAGGACCAGAAGCTTCCCTAAGTTGCGAGTACATGTGTCCCCTCTAGAAAATGCATCAACCGTATTGTTGTTCAAGTCAGAGCTCAACACGTTTTGATTCTTACGGATCCAATTTAATCTTCCATGCTCAATGCAGGTTCAAGCATCTATAATAAATTACAGTAGTTCCTCCTTTCAGAAGAGTGTGGCCCTCATTTTCCCGATCTTACAACCTAAAGACGTAGTACTGTCGCATTGCGACTGTATCACGTTTGGCGGAAGATGTAGATACGATGTTTCTATGAAGCACTCCTTGCCTGAATCCATATTTTCCGTAAGGAAAAAGGATAGGGTATTGCAACGTCATATAACTTGGATGTAAGACATTTATTCGTTGTAATCGATGATCTTTGTATTCTACGACGATGTCTCTTGATTTGTCAATTTCGTCATTCGGTATCAAAGTTGCAAATCTCACACGCATTGACGGGCATGTTAGTCTCCCTTCCATCCGAGATTCTACTCTCAAATAGTCGTAACCTGACAGGGATAATCACTTTCTTTAAAACGCTCCTATACCCTCCTGAATAGTTTAACCGATTCATTTTCACGATTAAACATGTAAATGAAACTACGGACAATATTTTCATTGATGTCTTTATCGTTAGGAAAAGCAGAAAGCCTGCGCTGGACCTCTTCCTCGCCATCATAAATATAAAACTGAACAAACTGTGTTGGCTTGTCATCTAGCGGGACAAGGGAGCCAAGACGATGATATGTTCTGCCGCTAAAGCGGAAAACATATGGACCTTTACCATTGTTTATTGTTTCGTCTATCTTTCCTCCCATTGAAGCTAAAGCAAACATTGAATTATATGCTCGTATTATTTTCTTAAAACGAAACCTCGCATTTCGTTATCATCTAGTAATTCTGCTAATTCTATAGGAGGAGGGTGCAACAAAGGCAGCGTAATCTTTCCTTTACCACAATATATCGAGGACTTCTCCACAGACCAAAGCAAAACCCTGCCGAAAGGACACTCAACTGAAGGGATATCTGGTCCTTTAACTATCTTTGTAAATAATTATGGCGTTAAAATGATAGTTATAGGTCAAACATGAAAAATTAAAATTTTGTTTTGAAAAAAGTGATACCTTCATTCCCACTTGTAACTATAGTTTTCAAAGCCAATATTTTAGTTCGTTTACGTACATTATGATCATCTCTTTGTTTGTGGTATAGGTTTCTTGTTCCTTTTCTGTGAAACTATTAATGAACATATGAGTAGATGATTACATGAAAAAGATAAGAATGCTTATGTGAAATTGTTATAAATTCAAAATAAAAAAATAAAAAATTTAATTACTACAAAAAAAAATTGTATACAATGATAGTGTTTATGGGATGTGACATAAAATGAGAATAATATTTTTTTTTTCATAATTTAATTTTATTTAATAAGAAAATATTACGAATATTATGAGACATTCCGATTTGACAAAATGATATACTTTCTTCTTTTCATATTATAGATCATATTTTTTTATTCGGATCGTTCAAAAATATAATCAATATATCTTATTTAGTAATATTTTCACATAAAAAATATCAAAACAAATTATTACAGTATATCCATCATCTTCTTACTTCTCCTCTCTCCTAAACCTCACTTACATTACATTATCATTAATAAATATTTTTAAAAATTTTTTTATAAAAATTCAACACATATATAAATTTATGTAACAGATCAAATTGAAAATTATATTATGATATAGAAAGAATAATTACTTTGAGGAGATAGCTCAAACTTTTGAGTTTTGAATCAAATTCTAAACAATTAATGTCTAATCATTGAACTGACTGTTTGTTTTGCGGCATACACGGCTTTCACACGTATGGAAAGCATGATCTAAACTTGGAACGTTCGTATTGTTTGTGGATGAGAAGTCCTCTTGACCTAATCTCACCATTGTATGGCTTACATTTTTTCCATTCACCCCGACAAAATAAAAAAAAAGTGCAAAAATTCATTAGATTGAGCGGAATTAAAGGACCTACCAAAGTTGACATGCCAAAAACCATGGGACGATGAAACCATTGGTTAGGGAGTTGATGGTATTTGAATCGCATGGATTTGCCAAGTTGGAAGAAGAAACAATGGTCCCTTTATTGTGTAGGCGTAAAAAAACAAAAAAGAAGAAGAAAAGAGAACAAAATGCGCGAAAACTTGTACGGCCTTTTGTTGTTATTGTTTTTTTAAACGTAGGTATGAGAAATCTTGGACGTCAAAATTGAGGGAATTAACTAAAAAAGAAAAGGATGCTAGATATGTGAACAACATGCAAAATCGATTAAAGCCATATATGTACTGTAATAATTTTCCTACGTGTACATGTATAGGCTACATATACAGCGCTATATGAAATAACACGAAATTCATTATATTTCATAAAGTAGGATTGATCAATACATATGATGCTCATTGACTTCAACGCTAGCTATTTGAAGGATTCTGCTTTCTGTAGAGCTGTTGAATTTAACAAGTACTCCCTCTATCCAATAACATAGTATTTCTATTTTGACTGGCACAGAATACATACAAATGATACAATGTTTTTATATTTGACAAATTTTTCACGCAAAACGTTGCATTAACTTTGGCTTAGCTACAACGTGTGAGGCAAACACGTGACGAAATTAATCTTCCGAACATTTAAAAATCCGTTCGCGTGGGGACAACAACACGAAGTTGAAATACAGAGATGCTGGACACTGCTAGTTTTTAACTCTTCATGCCGGCCATGGCATCACAATGCAACAGATGCATGCATCTTCACTTCCAAATTAAGGCAAAGAAACAAAAGCTAAAAGAATAGATTTAAACTCAAGTTGGGCTAGCCAGCTATATTACACCAACACCATGTTAGATGCTGTTTTGCGAGGCAGATAAGCTTTGAGAGGTGGAAACTTATTGGAGCTAGAACAGTGAATGATTGGAGAGGGACCACGAAACACTAGCATTAATTGTGATTCCACCACGGAGAAGGAAACACTAGCTTTTGCAATCAGACAACCTTCGACGAGGGTGTCGTCTCCGGCGATGAGAACCGCCGGATCCATCGCCGCATAAGTCAACGGTCGGAGGCGACACTGCGGACCTAAAAAAGAATGAGTTTGAAATTGGAATTAGAAATGGGAAAAAAAAAATACTAAACCGTGACATACCAATTTACTTAAGCGGTTGTGACTCGATTTACTAACAGTACCAATAAAAACAAGCAATCCATCTGAATTATTATGCAATTTTACTTTCCAAACTTACCGGACCATTGATTGAAACGATCAATAGTACCCATTTTAGTTTCAACTATATATATATATATAGGTAAACGTTGTGGTGTCAAAATAGCAGGCTTGGGCTGGCCTGACCCTGAGCCACTCGGCCTGTTATGTAGATAAGGCCTGGCTGGCGGACCCTTTTCATCTCCAACCACGGTCCGGTCCTTATGCAGGCCCTTATCCAAAGGGCCTAAGGGTGGCCCGGTCCGACCTACCCCTTTCAATGTGTTATTTTGAAAAAAATACTGTTAAGTTTTATCTCAAAACTGTTCACGATTTTGAGATAAAACTTAACGGCATGCCTCAGGTCTTTATAACCGTCAACGGTTATAAAAAATCGTTGACGGTTTTTCTAAAAACGTCAACGGTTATAAAAAATCGTTGACGGTTTTCTAAAAACGTTAACGTTTTTGTGGATTACGTCAACGGTTTTTGATGAATAGAAATCCTTAACACTCAAAATCGTCATCGGTTTTGAAAACCGTCAACGGTTTTGAGATATGAATTTCTGTCATTTCGAAAATGGTTGCCTGTTCTTGAAAATCGTTGT
Organism: Drosera spatulata; assembly: GCA_035668315.1. Lineage (NCBI taxonomy): Eukaryota > Viridiplantae > Streptophyta > Magnoliopsida > Caryophyllales > Droseraceae > Drosera > Drosera spatulata. Next base: position 40,651 of record JAOVYX010019401.1, on the reverse strand, counting down.
CTGTTCTTAATAAACCGTCAACGGTTTTTGAAACCGTTGACGATTTCATTTTTTAATAATATATTAACAACGACTATTTTTTCAAAAATTGGACAAAAATATCCCACCAACGTTCATAAAAATGCATTACAACCTACCTATCAAAAAAACCATAGAAACACCATTAGATCGGACGCTTTAAAGCTTTACCTTGATGAAAGGAAACAATTGATACAAATGTTTTCCGCTTATGATGAAAAAGTTTGTACTACCTCCGATATTTGGATCACTAATTTTTAAGTTCCTTACTTATGTTTGACCGTTCATTGGGTTCACGATTGGTACTTACAAAAACGCATCATTGCTTTTGAATTATTTCCTTATCCTTATTGTAACGAGGAAATTTATAATTTGATTTTGTTCATTCTACGTGAGTTTAAGTTGTTTGACAAGATCTTGAGTATATCTTTTGATAATGCTTCAAACAATGATCGAACGGTTCAAATGTTTAAAACCGCTTCGGATCCTATGTGTGATAGTATGTTACTCCATGTTAGATATTGTTGTCACGTAATAAACCTTATAGTTAAAGATGACCTAAAAGATGAAACTATTGGACACTATATGCAATGTGTCCGTGATGTTTTGATGTTTACTAATAGTAGTGACAAGAAAATACAGGAATTCAAAGCTTTATGCAAGAAGATGAGAATGAAACCTTTGAAAACGTTGTTGGATGTTCAACATCGTTGGAACTCGACGTACTTGATGTTGAAGAGGACGGTGTAATACAAGGAGGTGTACAACCAATTCGTCATCTCAAAGATTGCGGAAGGGAAGCCTTCAACCGAATGTTGGTACATTGCACAATGTTTGTGTAACTTGTTGGAGGTCTTCTACGAGCCAACGGTAAAATTATCGGGTGTTTACTATCCCACTTCTCATCTTGTTCTTCCCGAATTGCTTAATATAGCTAGATTGTTACATGAATATAGATATTTAGGACCTTTTACCCGTGTCATTGCAAAAACGGAGGCTAAATTCCTCAAGTATTATGAGGATATACCTCCACTTTTTTCCATTGCATGTGCTTTGAATCCCCTAATAAAGTTACAAGGGGTAAAAAATATATTAGATGCAATAGATGAGAACTTAGAACTAAGACTTAGTAATAAAGGAGAGCAATTTAATGATGTTATGAATGGAATGTTTCATAATTATGACAACAAAGATAGGAGACAACAAATTGTCTCATATGGAGCTTCTAGTGCTAGTAGTTCCTCACACCAATAAAGTGAGGATAAATATCAATATCTTTACAATCTTTTTAAGAAAAAGAAGCCTAATAGTACACAACAAAAGTTTAATGAATTGACCTTATATCAACAAAATGACTTCATTGCTTTTATGTTTTCTAACGATTTAGTCAATTTTGATATCTTATCTTGGTGAAAAGTTTCTTCCGTGCACTATCCTATTTTGTGAGCAATGTCACGTGATATTCTTAGTGCTCAAGCTTCCACGATGGCACCGAGTCATGCTTCTCCGTTAGCGATCGAGTGCTTAATGATAGAAGAAGCCGGTTATGTCCCGAATCTTTGGAGTGCTTGGTGTTGGAAGGATTATCTTGATACTAGATATCGGGAGCAAGACAAGAAAGCCGACGAGAGGACTTTCAATTCGGATGGGAGTTTGGAAGAGATAGAAGATATTGTGACTTCTTTGGAGTGATTTTTTCATGTGCCTTTGATTAATGTATGTAGCAATATTGCTTTGTAACGTTAAATTATTTCATGAGGTAAGGTTTTATGCCCCCCTCATCTTGTATTTTTGTTCGAAATTAATAAAGTAATCAAGGTTCCGCCCAGGACCTATATAAGTTTGGGCTTGGTATTGTACAAATCACGATAAAACAGTCAATTAGAGTTGCAGCACATCAAAACCGTCACCAGTTTTCTAAAACCGTCAACGGTTTTGGGTCACAGAGAGCACCTCAAATTGCAACACATCAAAACCGTCATCGAATTCTGAAACCGTTAACGATTTCAAATCACTGAGAGCACTTGATTTCGGAACAATAGAATCCCGTCAACGGTTTTACAGAAATCGTCACCAGTTTTGGATCACAGAGAGCACCTCCAACTTCAACACATCAAAATCGTCACCGGTTTTTTATGACCGTCAACGGTTTCAAATCATTGAGAGCACTTGATTTCGAAACAACTGAAACCGTCAACAGTTTTACAGAAAATGCCAGCGGTTTTAAAAAAAACGTCAATGGTTTTGGGTCACTGAGAGCACCTCACACTGTATTACATCAAAACTGTCATCGAATTATGAAACCGGCAACGGTTCTGGGTCACAGAGAGCATGTCAAACTGCAACACATCAAAACCATCAACGGTTTCTGAAATCGTCAACGATTTCAAATCACTGAGAGCACCTGATTTCGGAACAATAGAAACCGTCAACAGTTTCACAGAAATCGTCATCGGTTTTGGATCACAGAGAGCACCTCCAACTGCAACATATCGTTTTTGAAAATCGTTGACGGTTTTTTCCAGATCTACATTATAACCCCCCGACCCCTTCTTCTTCCCCTCACTTTTACCCCAATTTTCTCTCTTCGCTATCAAACCCTAACATACCCAAATCCCCAATTATATCCAATTGACTCCAAATCTCATCACATCTACACCCGTTCTTCAATTCCTACTATCAATTTTATCAAAACACAATGATTCTCACGAATTCACTCTTGATTTTCGTTCTCATCTCCATGCTCAACACCCTTGGTCGAAGGCAACCGGAGAATAATGGCGGATCGGATGATGATTACAACGGATCCGATGTATCGAGGACGTCATCTCCTCCACAACCCCGACGTGGTGCAGCCCGTAGCAATCCGATTAGAGCGACGAATCAAGACAAGGGGAAGGGAAAGGTAAGGGAGACGGGAAAGGGCAAGGGCAAGAAGAAGGGGACGGAAGAGGTGGGTGTGGAGAAGTTGAAGATTGGTGAAAATACTGATGGTTCTCGTCGAAAGAACGCGATGAATACCGAGATCCCGAGAGCCATGAACATCGACCCTAGTATCACTTTAGAGCTTCTTTCGGATCATTATGAGGGTGTATATAATGCAAAATTGAAGAAGGAACTTACTTATGGTCATGTGATTGATCTTATTTGGCTCAAGCAAAACAACTTCCTGAGGTTTAGTGATTGGTTTGAAGCTCAAGATTGGAAAGATTTGGTGATCAATAGAACAACTAGATACTATCCGGAGATTGTGCTATTGTTTTATGCTAATTTTGAGCCTATCCTGAAGAGAATTTGTCATTATAGGTCATGGGTTAAGGGTAGAAATATTGTGCTTACTCCGAAGATTATAGGAAAAGCTTTGGGGATCAATTTTGAAGGAATAGCGGAGGCAAAAAAAAAATTGTTGGGAGATGGTTCAGGGGTTTAGTGGTAGGAAGGCTTGTGAAACTTTATTGAAATATGAAATTGCAAATGTCTATGCCTTTCATGCCAATGAACTAAATCCCGAAATGAGAGTTTTGCATCTTATAGTTGGTTGATGATTAAAGAGAAAAACCGGGAGGATGGATGATCCAACACGTAATGAGATTTTGCTCATGTATGCGTTGGTTGAGAAATGATTGATAAATCTTTCGTTCTTTCTCCTTCATCAAATGGACAATTGTGCTAAAGATCATGGAAAGGATCTTGCATTTGGGAATTATATTTCCCAATTCTTGAGTATCATGCCTTTGATTTGAGTAAGGAGAAGAAGGTAGAAAACACATTTAAGGTTTTGGAGTCTCCGGCTCATCTTGTTACCCTTAAGTGTGTCTTGAATCCGAAAATCGGAATATGGGAGCTCATTCATCCGAGGAATATGACGAAGAAGCAAGTTAAGGATTCGAAACGGCTGGGTTATTATGATCTCAAAAGCATCCATGCCAGATAGAAGTCTTCGCAACCAACAGCTTCGCAAGCCGAAGAAGAAATGGAAGATGATCAAGAAGAAGAGGAAGAAGGGCACGATGAAGAGTCGGTTTGTGATCCTTGCCCTCATTTTCGCTCAATGGACCACTACATGGATTTCATGACCGATAACTACGAAAGGTTGAAGCGGAATTATAAAGCTATTCAAAGGAACTTGGACGCCTTTCAGGATCGAGTGACTGTGAGATAGGATATGAAGATCGCCGACATGATGAGATCACATACTATCTTAACCAGTTAGCACTACAAGCGAGAATTCCTCCTCCACCGTTCGCGGGTGATGGTGACGACGACGACTACATGGATATGTAGTTCTTCTTTTGTCTTCGGCTTTGTAATAATTTTATGTTTCTTAAAACTTCGATATTTCTTTCTTGGAACATGTATCTTCACATTTGGAACATCCATCGTTCGCGGGTGATGGTGACGACGACGACGGCATGGATATGTTGTTCTTCTTTTGTTTTCGGCTTTGTAATATTTTTATGTTTCTTAAAACTTTGATATTTCTTTCTTAGAACATGTATCTTTACATTTGGAACAATGTTCTTATTTTTATGACTTTTAATTTTTCACTTTCTCATGTCTAAACGTCTGGTATGTAATTCATGTCGTTATGTTGTTATGTTCATGGGACTTGAACACTTTGTTATGTGTGAAACTTGGAAACAAATGTAACAGTTCAAATATTGTTATGTTGTTTGAAACGTTTGTTTATTAAGGCTTGTAAGTTGATCATTCCAAAACCCAAATTCTTTATCCCATTTTATTAATCAAAACCGTCAACGGTTAATGGAGACTGTTATCGGTTTATTGAAAAACGTTGACGATTTTTTGAAAACCGTCACCGGTTTTCTATAACAGAGAGCAACACATTCTGTAACTTTTCATGCTTCTGAAATCGTTGACAGTTTTAATTTTCGTTGACGGTTATTGAAAAATCGTCACGGGTTTTTTGAAAAACCGATGATATTTTTCATAGCTCAAATCCAAAAAAAAAAAAAAAAAAAAAGGAAAAGGGCTAAGGCCCTTTTCCTATGGGCCGGGAAAGCCCGGATCTTTTTAGGGCCTGACTGGGCCGGGCTTCCTAGCCTGGGGTCGGGCTGACCTTGGCCCGGTCATATTCAAGCGGGCCGGGTCAAGATCGGGCTTTGAATGGGTCGGGCCGAGCCGTTAGGCCGGGCCGTTACATGACAACATTAGGTTAACGATATCATGTAACCCTTTTGACACAACTAACACTGACTTGAAAAAAACAAGAGTAAAAAAGTTGCACATTAAAAATGTGGGATGACAATGAAATTTGCAGATCGAGAAATGCTAATTATACTCTTTTTGATATTCTTCTTTGTGAATGGTGGATTTTAGGATTGAGTCATCCCATCATCTGGGACCCAGTGATGATTATCATAAATTAACCAATCAACGAAAAAATATTAAAAAAAAAATACACATTATCATTTCTCTTGTAGATATATATATTGTTTATTCTGGTAGAAGAAACTTGAAAAGAATTTTAATTTACAGTTTATTTTTGGTAAAAAATTTACAATTTTTTTGGTTCTTGTCTTTTTCTGAAAAAAGGAAACTTGGAAAGTTCTGTAAAAAGATTCTTTCCCATTTGGAGGAGGCGAAGATAATAATGGACAAAGAAATGAAAGAGAGATGGGATCGTTCTTAGACAGATCTGAAGCCTTATGGATAAGGGGAAGCGAATTAGGTTGATGGGCACCATCTTGATGGCGAAGTTATCCCCGATCCCCTGCTCTCTCTATCCCAAAATTATTATTTTTTTCATTTCATAATTTTTACAACATATATATATATATATTACGTTTTTATATCAAATCACGTTTGATCGTTCCATAATATGATTACATTGAGATATATAATTTATACAATCATTGATGTTTCACGATAAATTTATAAAAAATTACGTTTGATCGTCAATACACGTGTGTAATACTCGAAAATTTTACGAATTAAAGATAAAATATAAAATATACGTACTGTACGTATTTAAATAATGCGCGAACAGAAGATGTTAAATACGAATGTATAAAGAAATTAGAAGTAACTAATATTACGAAATTTAAAATAGTCGTGCTTAAGGGTTACAAATTTAACCCAGAAAATATTTGATTATTAAATCAAATATAATGATAGAATATTTGGGATGATTAAAATAGCCTCTCCCCTTCTCGTGTCTTGTTCTTCTTCTTCACATCACCATTATCACACAAACACACATCCCCTTCTCCTTGTCGCCATTTCTTTCCCTTCGCCATCATCGTCTTCAAGCAGCAGCAACGGTGACGTCGAGGGCGAGCACAGCAAGGCAGCAACGGGAGAGTGATACCGGATCATTGCTACTTGTTTACCTCGCTCAAACGCTAAGGTTTGACAGCTACGAGGTAACCTAGCCTCCATCCCATATGCGTGTGTGCGTCTTTGGTTTCCTGTGTGTTTGTTATTGGTGTCCGGTGATGCGCATGGGGTGGTTGTGTGCCTGTGAAGGTTGTATGATCATAGTATGCTCAAGTTCATGGTGTGACAACTTGTGTATGTGGCTGGGTTGATTAGATGAATGTGCTTGGTTGTTGAGTAGCCTAAATGTGGTCATGGGTGATAATCTCGAACTGTGCAGGAGTGGCTCAGTGTGGCTGTATGTGTTGAGGTTGAGTGTGTTTGTTTAAGGGAGATAGTGTGGTTAAATGTTTAGGTTATAGGTGTGGAAGTTATGTGCGCACAGGTTATGTGCATGAACATGGTGATGATATGGAGATAAGTAAAGGCTGTGTATGTATGAGGGTTGATGAACATATGTGCGCATGGGTTGGTTAGTGCATCGCAGAATGTGTGCGGGTGCTGTTTAAGGGTGATAATGTTGTTTAAGTTAAGGTTGACCTGTTAAGGGTCGCATAACATTGGTGACGATATGTTTACGATTATAAATAACATATCTTGATCTTCAGATCGGAATCAGGATCGAGGATGGGTGTTCATCTTGTTTGATACATAATATGGGGTATTCGAGGTTATATGGGTTAGAATATGCACCATTGTAAAATAAATATCCTCCCAGAAAAAAAATAAAAACGACCCATAAATGCTTAAAAAGAAAAGGACACGGGGAAGTAGAGCTTAGTTGTACTATCTATGTGATGTGAACTAATGAAAAACGAACGAATAATACATATTATATCCTTAAACTGTGAAGGTCGGCTTTGACTTCTCATTTTGGATCCATTGGATCTTTGGTTGTTTTTCCTGAAAATATTGAGAAGATTGAACATGGTGTCCCTTCTTTGATCCATTGAGATCATTCATTATCTTTTTGAATAGCCTTGGTGGCTTTGGTTCGAGTCAGTGGACTCCAGTGTTTATTCTTTGAGTTATCGTCACGTGTGAGGAACTAGTTAGGGAGCGATGGACATCCCTCATCCTCTTTGCATGCATGCAGCGGCTTCGACGTCGTTGTGACGAGGCCACGGGTTACTCTCTATAGGAAGGCCTAAATCATCTCAATGCTGGCATTCGATGCCTCATTGAAAGCGCACAAGAGGTGCAAGACGACACACGAAATATCCAGGTGTTAAAATATAACCTTAAGGGTAGTCCGATCGACGATTGACATTCTATTTCTGTACTCTGAATCGGTCGTATCCTTGAACTTGTCTTTCGAGTCGATTCATAAGCAAAGACAAAAAAAGAAAGTCTCTTAAAAACAATACAAAGATATATAAAGCAAAATAAAACAATGCTGTTTGATATGGCGCTTATATTTTCCTATAATACTATAAAAATATTTTACGAACTTTCGACGATTGGCATAACCGTTAGCGGGAGCCCGCTGTAAATGAAATTCATACACCTTAGGTTGTTGAGCTGTTTTTGCTCACGGTTATGTATTTCATTTGCAGGTATGTCCTTGGCTGCCCCTGGAGGCTCATAATGTGAACTTGCATTCATGTAGATGGTCTGACATGTTTTAGAATATCATATCATATAAGACTATCATTTTTCCCAGTGTAACATTTGACCTGTATCTATTTTTGTATCAATGTTGTACTTAAAACAGGTATTTGGTTTGTAAACTGTTATTGTTTATATAATTCCTTAATTTTTATACCTCTAAACCCATTTGATTGGTTTTCCCTTGTCACGGATTTGTTTCGTGATGGCATAACGCCTACGTGTTATCCAACGTGAAAGTCAGGACGTTACAGTGTGTGTGTAAGCATGGTCATGGTGAAGGGTAGTGCGATGGTGAAGGAATGTATGTGTGTTAAATGTGTTGTGCATTTGTTTTTGTGTAGGGTGAGCTGCACAGGGATCATAAGGTTGTGATAGTGTCATGATGCGCAATGTGGCTGTATGCATGTGTTAAAAGATGATGGATATGTATAGTGTATGTGTGCACATGAAGGATCCGAAATGTGTTATGTGTGTGTATATTACAGTGAGGCGCTACGCAAGAATGTATGTGTATATATGTGTTGATAGGTATGTGCTTAAGGCATTGAAGATAGAGATGACATGGCTGTGCTAGGGTTGTGCAGCGAGTGTGTATGTGTTAGGGTTTTGACGATACGAGCGTATGTGTTAGGGTTCGACCGTGTCCTATGCGTATGTGTTATGGTGACGAAGCTGCACAGGGATATGTGAAGGGTGTGCACAGTGTTTGAGTTTGTGTGTATATGTTAGGGTATGTGTATGTATAATAAGGTGCAAGTATATGTTTAGGGTTAGGGGTGTATGTGTGTTTAAGGTGAAGTTGCGCATGAATATGGGCGCATGGTGTGGTGTATGTGTGTATTAGGATATATATGTTATGTGTGTGTATATTCTATTTGTGTTTGTTACGCCTTGCAGGGAAATATGTGTGTGTAGTGTATGGATACATATATTAGTATGTGTGTGATCATGATAAAGATAGTTATAAGGTTGTGATGTCATATGGAGATGTTAAGGGATAGAGTTATAAAATATATTTATAGCATGTCTTGACATTGAGATCAGGATCAGGGATGATTGTTGTGTGATTGCCTTGTGTTATGGGTGGTAGAATATAAATCACGACTATTAGTATCCCCTCGAAAAATAAATGAAAACAACCCTTAATGCTTAAATAAAAAGGACAAGGAAACGTGGAATTTGATTGTGCTATCTTTGCGATGCGAACTAAAGAAAAGTAAATCAATTAATGCACGTGCCCTTGAATGGTTTAAGGTTCAGTCTGACATCCCATTTGGATCCTAATGGGTCATTATTTGGTGTTTGGAAAGTCTTACGGGCATTTGTATTCAATCTTGTACAATCTTCTTTTGTTGGTCATCGTGACAGACAAATAGGGAACTAACTAGGAAGGGGGTGGTAGTGTCCCGTCCCCTTCACATGCATGCAGCGGCAGTGATCACGAGGTCGTTTGTGGTTAGTGCTATGGGTAACTCTCTGCAGGAAGGCTATTCTCAATAATGATATCGCGAGCCACGTTGTATGGATAAGTGCACGAAAGATGCGGACATAAAAGGAAATGGATATGTGTTTTATATAGACTTGTCCAGTCGACGATTGACATCCTTTTATTGAAGTTTGAGTCATTCATATCTACTTGAGTGTGTTTTTTGGGGTTAGTCATAAACCGATAAATGAACGTAAAGAAAATACACTTAAAAAAGATACAAAAAGATATAAATTATACTTCCTTTGTGAGCATATTTATTCGAAGTACTCCCTTTGTCTCAGTAAATTATACTTTCTTCGTTCCATAATATAAGCAACATCTGTCTATTTGGGTCATCCCAAAATATATTCAACATCTCATATTTAGTAATATTTTTATATAAAAAAATACCAAAATAATCATCATCTGTTACAATACACTCATTATCTTCTCTCACAACTGTTACAGTAAACCTCACCATTATTAAAAAAAATATTCTTTCTTCATCAACATCCATACAAATTCAACACATACATAAATTCACATGTCGGTCAAACCGTTGCCTATATTATGAAACAGAGGAGGTAACACGTTATTAAAAAATAAATATCTTACATATATTACAGCATTTCTATAAATGACAACTATTTAATACTTTCTCCATCCCAATTTACATGCAATCGTTTGATCCAACATGAGATTTTATATGTGTTAAATTTTTATGAAATTTGCTAAAGAAAAAATTTTATTTTAGAGATAGTAAAGTTTATTATAACAATTAGGAGATGATGCAGTGAATATACTATAACAAAATATGATTGATTTGAATTTATTTATATTAAACATTTGTTAAAAGAGAGATTGTAAATAAATTGGGATGATCCAAAAAGGTGTTGAAGTTATCGTAAAAGTACTCGAGTCGTTGGAATCTGATACACGAGGAAAGAGATGGAGTTCGACAAAGTTCGAAGGGCGTAGGAAGAATTTGCGCTCGGATGCAAGCTGTTTCTTTCAACAGGGAACCAAGAAGATTTATATTGTGCCGTCACGCCTAAGCGCGGGTCGTTTTTGTTGCGTAAATTAGATTTGGTCCAAGATTGGTTTATATCACTTTATTTTATAAGTCTATAAATAATCATGTATTATATTTATTGATATATGATCTCAAGTGGGGTGATTATAGAGATTATGAGAGAATTTCTCTAGGATTCAAGCGAAACACAATCTGAGATTTGAGTGAGTTAAGAGAGACAATCATTATAATCGTGCGATTTAAGCGAAACCCGATGATCAGGTTTTTCACACGTTAAATCTCATGTGTTGTCGTTTCAATTTCTTATTCGCATTTATCGTTGCTTGATTATGGTATTCGCATCCATCGATTCTTGGGTCTAGATTCATAACAAAAGGAAAGTGTTACATGTAAATTGAGACGGCGGGAGTACTATTTAAAAACCCAAAATATTCTTACTTTATATCACATCATTTTTTTCATGATTTTTTTTCTCTTTTTAATCACTCACATTTTCCTCGCCATACTTACAAGGGCAAAAAATGTCAAAAGCTACAAAGTTAATATTATCATTAATAATTATGCCAAATCAATTTATCATAATTTATTCAGGACGAAGAGAGTACTTCCTCTATTCTATAATACTCCCTCCGTCTCATATTTATTTAAACATTTTGATCCAGGACGAGAATTTATTCGAGTGTTGAATTTATGTGGATTTTAATGAAGAATATTTTTTTGGTGATAGTGGGGTTTACTGTGGTACTTATGAGAGGAGATAGTGGATGTACTGTAACAGATGAGATTGATTTCTTTTTATATGAAAAGGTTACCAAAAGAGAAAAAGTTGTAATTTTTTTGAGACAGATCAAATAAAAAAACGTTACGATTGGAAGGAAGGGAGTATAAGAAACGGGTTGACCCGGTCTGCGCATTTATATATGTGTAATTTTTATGAAATTTGATGAAAAAAAATATTTTTTTGAATGATAGTAAGATATATAGTAGTTGTGAGAGGAGATGATGGTGCTGCAATAAATGAGGATTATTTTATTATTTTATGGGTGAAAATGTTAATAAATGGTGGCATATTAATTATATTTTTGAGACGATATAAATAAATAAGGGTTATTTATATTATGAGACAAAAAAATATCATATTAGGTAACCAACCTGGGTTGGTCTAGTGGTCTTGGGTTCGAATCCCACTAACCTCAAAATCCATGTTGACCACGTTCGTTGATTTCGATCAAAACTTTATCCGATGTTGGTCTCCAAAATTCTGAACTGCTCATTAGTTTTGATAGGACAGTCCACGTATATATATGTTACTCCTATTTTCTTAACTGCACATCATTAAGTCGAATGCTTCCCTATAAAATTTACAAGCCGACAACACTAAGTGCATCTGGCAGGCCCTGTGCGTTTGGACCAGCTAGAATTTATCTGGTTCAGCCGATTGGATTAGATTTCTACATCAGCTTTTGATGCATGGTGTTCGATGCATGTTTTGTCGCACCCATAGATTCGAAGTAGAAGTTTAGAACATGAACCTTCCATTCTAGATTTTTCTAGCTAGTTTAGCAATTGCACGTTTCTAAATTCTAGAGTAACTTAGGAAGGAAAGTCGTGGATATCTGATGTGATCTCCAAGCTCCTTGATTGTATTGGATTGATAAAGAAAACATTTCATGTGATACATTAATGAGTACTCAAAAACATTGATATATTGAACGATTATGTATTCATAATTGTAAATATAATTCATATTTGAAATAAATATCGTATTCAGATTATATATATCTTTATAATATGACATCAGATGTATTGATGCCACACAAAGTTCATCACCGTTCCATTATGGCCTTTTCCATAAACACTCTAACCATAATAAAGTCAATCATCGATCTTGGTGTTCAAAGATAGGGAGATATTGATAAGAGTTGTGCATTATATATAAGAGTTCAGCATGATTGATAAGTGGTCCTCAACATCTTAATTTGTCAACCTTTCCTCCATCGATGGTGTTCAGATTGTTCGATTGCCCTGCTGCCGGAGGCGGCCAAACCATAAACAACATACTCCACCGGATGGATAGCGGCACCAGCGTGATCCTCGACCCGCCAGAGCACACAAACGCACCTACAGCCGCCGCAGCTGCAGAGCCGAGGAAGGTTCCATTGTCCAAGTACAAGGGAGTGGTCCCACAGCCGAACGGCCGTTGGGGTGCCCAAATCTACTTCAAGAACCACCACATTTGGCTCGGCACCTTCAACCACGAGAATATCGCAGCCAGGGCCTACGACATCGCTGCACAGCGGTTCCGTGGTTGGGACACCTACACCAACTTCAAGTCACTGATCTCCTCTGATAAACAGACATCAGACCACAACTCTGAGATTGAATTTCTCCGGTCCCATACCGAGGCAGAGATCCTGGACATGGTCCGTAAAAAGACCTACTACGACGAGCTCCATCGCAAAGGCAGCAGCAACCACTTATCTGACAATAATGTTGGTCGTAACCCAAAGAATCGGGCGGTGCTGTTCGATAAGGTGGTGACTCATAGCGATGTAGGGAAGTTGAACAGGCTTGTGATACCAAAGCAACAGGCTCTGAGACACTTTCCGTCGTTCGATGGGTCATTCGATGGGCCCAGAGGATGCATGCTGCTAAACTTCCTCGACGTCGATGACAAGGTCCGGAGCTTCCGCTACTCTTACTAAAAAAGTAGCGGAAGCTACGTTCTGTCCTAGGGCTGGATCTGCTTCGTCAGGGAGAAAAACCTCAAGGCCGGCGACGTGATTAGCTTCGAGCGATCAACCGATCCAGACAAACAGATTTACATCAACCTCAGGAAGTCAGTTAAGGACCATTCTAGCGTCGGCCATGAAAGTTATGACAAACACCAAGCCACGTTGACAAACACCGTTACCTGTGCGGTACTCAAACTATTCTCACCTTCGCTTGAGTTTAACCTTACTCGTCACCCAAAAATGATATTTAAGAACGCAAGAGAGTTTGGACTTGAAAATAAGGTTGTATTGAGAACACTTGAGAGGTTACAAAGTTTTGAGAGTTTATTAGAATGCGATGAGTTGGATATCTTGAGATGGGATGAGATGATTTGGCCAAAAGGCCTCACCCCTATATATACAAATCCTTGGAGAGTTCTATACTTGACATCTAAACTCTTCTATACCCTTTTCCTCCTAAACATTTACAAGAGTCTTCTACACTCTTCTCCTTCTCCTATGTACAACAATTCCCTAGAGAATTCTTCCTAACTATAGAAAATTCTAAAGAATTCTGGAGAATCCTAGAGTACTCAAGAAAACTCTAGAAAAATATGGAATTGTCAAGAGAAATGTGGAGAACTCTAGACAATTCTTCAAAGGGACCATAAATTATCCCGTCCGTGACATACTCCTCCACCTATGTCACGAACGTTCTCGTCGCGACGCTCTCGTATGACTCGATCCCTTTCTTGAGTCGTCGCGAGAAGCCTTCGAGCACGCATCTTGTCGTCTTGGTGGGAGTTCCTTCCAGTGTTCCTTCGACAAGATTTGTGAGATCTTCTTTGTCACCTCCTTTACCATGTGAGAGATCTCACCTCCCTTCAAGTGAGTAGGTTTCTCACTTTTGATCCCCTTAGAGATTTGCGTGGCTGCGACCATCTTTGTTTGAGCCTTCTTCGCTCGTCGTATCATCGGAACCACGCAAACTCCATCGTCTTTCACTACGTGCAAGACATTAGCGAAAGAGATTGGTATCGCCTTCACACCCTCGATGAAGTCAATTCCAAGTACCAAAGGATAGTCGTCCATGGGAACGACCGTGAGATCCACCGATCCTTTCCAATCGCCAATGCGAAGCCGCACTCCACGAGCCACGCCATCGATTTGTTCGGCCTTCGAGTTCACCGCCTTGAGCATGCCTTGTCCTTTGTCGACTTGAAATCCAAGTCGCTTTATCTCTCCTCGCGAGACGAGGCTGTAAATTGCCCCGATATCAACCAAGACATGAGTTGTGTACGATCCGATCACCGCATCGACGTACATCAACCCTTTCGACGAAGACTTCTTCTCCGTGGTCTTCATCACGTTAAGGATCCTCAAAGATCTCATCTCTTGCACGGGTTCCTCTTCCACCCGAGCAACCACAGCCGCGAAAGCGTTCTTCTTCGGGCACTCCGGAATTAAGTGAGGGCCATCGCATAAGAAGCACTTTACCTCGCTCTTGGACTTCACCGCGTCCTTGGATGTGCTCTTTTTTCACCCTATTTGCTCTTCTTTCTTCGAGTCACTCTTTCTAGCGAAACTCGAAGTCGGCTTGATCCCTTCGTGGCTCTCTCCTCCACCTTTCTCGGAGTCACTTCTCGACTCCCTACCCCTTGGAGACTCGCTCCTCTCGAATTCGATGAACGACTCCGTTGTCGCTATGGCTGCCGTAAGAGTTTGGACACCATGTCATTGTAACTCTTGTTGTGCCTATGGTTGAAGTTCATCCTCGAAGTAGATGAGTTTGTCTTCCTCGGACAAATCGTTAATTTGGAAGAGTAACTCCATGAATTCCTTCACTGTAACGCCACGATGATTTATTAATTATAAGCATGTGACGTCACTGCCGCTACAGACCGAGGACCATAGCAAGGCAAGTTTATAGTAGGGTTTACTTAACAGAACGTAAGAAAAGACAGTTATTACAGTCATCCATAGTCAGTCTTAGGACTCGAATACAACATGCGTTCCAAATATTACATATAATACAATGGGTCCCTGTCAAAGCAGCTACTCAGAATCTCTGTTCTCCTCACCTGAACCTGCACAAGAGACAATCAAGGAAAAACAAGAAATCCGTGAGCAAAGATGCGCTCAGTAGACCCCGGGTACTGCCATAGATTGGATGTCACGTGCTATAGCCCTGTCACCTATCATAGCACGTCACAATCGGTAGTATATTAAAACCCCTTTTTCCTCTCGTTGTCATTTCATTAGCCCCGTCTATTCTGTTAGCCCTTCATCTATGCCCCTACCATGTCTTATCTTGTCCAGCTTTTTAATTGGTATTGATCCATCACTGACACATGAACCACAGTGATATCATTAGACTTCATAACCGAAGGAAAGGTTAGCTGATTTCCGTTCTCTTTACTCATTTACGACCTTAAAATCTTACGGGGTACCATTTCTCTCCCCCATGCGACCATGAACTCTTCCGGAGTACCATTTCTCTCCCCCATGCGACCAGGAATCCTTCGAAGTACCATTTCTCTCCCCGCATGCGACCAAGAATAACCTAAGGGTCTTCACCCTTACCAATGAGACCATAACATTTTCCGAGGTACCATTTCTCTCCCCTCATGCGACCAAAAATGACCTAAGGGCTTCCACCCTTACCAATGCGACCATAACATTTTCCGGAGTACCATTCCCCCCCCTCCCTCATACGACCAAAAATGACCTAAGGGCCTCCGTCCTTACCAATACGACCCTAACATTTTCCTTTCCATATCCGTTAATCGCATTAACCTACTCATCGACAGTTTCATTTTAATAAGTACACTTTTAATTCTAATTACGTTCATATCATTTGATCATAAAATTATCACTCGACCATAATCATTGATCCATACGGCCACTTCACACCACACCATAATCTCCTTAACTCACCGCAACCTGGGGATCATCGTTTCAGCACAATCTCAAACTCCATCAATTCACAACATTCATCAATCTATACACATCACACGATAAATATATCGCATATACAATCTCAAATCATGACCAAGGAAATTAGAAGAGGGTTGGGTTACCTCACGCGAGCGAGGAGCAAAGCGGCTACGATAACGGTGAGTGGAGGCAGTTACAGGCGGCGTAGGGCGGCTGGGATCCGACAGTGGCTGCGGCGATCTGCGGCTGGGCGGGGGAGGCGCCTGGGCAGCTGGAGGCGGCATCCTGTGCACTGAACAGCGACGGCGATGAGCGGAGCAGCTGAGGAGGCGACGCTTGCGGCTGGAGACGACAGCTGCGACGACGGCGCGATCTGACGGTTGAGCAGCAGCAGGGGAAGGCAGCGACGGCGGCTGGCTGGACGAGGTTGGCGAGATCGGTGGCGGCCCATGGGGAGGAGAGGGAGTAGGGGAGGGGAGCTGGCCGCAGGGGAGTCGGGCGCAGTGGCGACTAAGGGTGGCGGAGGCGGGGACGTTGTCGGCGACGGCCTGCGGCTGTTTTAACGGTAGCTCGGTGGTGGCTGACTGGCGATGGCTGTGGTGGAGGGAGGCGATGGGGAGAAGCGTGGAGAGAAGAGGAAGAGGGGAGGGAGGAAGGAGGGGTTGCGGCGGCGGCGGGGTTGATCGGGGCGGTGGCAGGCGACAGGCAGGGCAGCGCGGCGGCGAGGTAGGTGGTGGTGGTGTCCGACAGGGAGGGAGAAGGGAGGAAGAAAGAAAAGGGGAGGGGAAAATCGGGGGAAAGGGGAGAAGATAAGGGGAAAATTATAAGGACTTAAGGACATTTCGTTATCCCTTAAAATTATATTTGGTATAATTATTTTCTTGGATCGTCGAGATAATTATATCAAAATTCTTCAAACTTTATAACGAGTTCGTATTTTCATTTAGAATTTACTTTTAATGACTCGTTTATTTTAAAAAAATTAAATACATAATTAACCAAGGGTATCCAAACTACTGATTGTTACATTACTATCAACTTTTAAAAAGTTTCGTCCTCGAAACTAAATTGTCAAAACTCTCAACTTTTAGGAGTTCACTAATTATCTTGAAAGAGGTCAGTGTAGTGCTCATGTATCTCCTCTTTACGTTCCCAAGTGGCCTCCGACGCCTCGGTGTTCTCCCACCGAACCTTGACAAATGATATTGTTCGATTCTTCAGGACCTTCTCGCGATGGTCTATTATCTCTTACGGTCGTTCTTCGTATGACAGGTTTTCATCTAGTTCCGCTGGTACGTGCTGGATTACATGGTTTGGGTCGGCTAAGTATTTCCTGAGTTGAGATACGTGGAATACATCATGTATTGCTGATAGGTCAGCTGATAAAGCCAAATTTTTCAGATGGTGAGCTTCTGATATGTTTATTCATGAAATTAAAATGTGTCCTCCATTCGAAAATTGGATAAATAAGAGACTCCTCAAGGTTACGCAGAGAACAGGAGTTGTGAATTGTAACAAATGGAAATGATCGCAATAGATGCTATCCCATCCAGAAAATCCGTTTTCATTAAAATTTGACAGACCAAATCTATTGAAGCACAATAGATGATCATCTGAGCAACTAGACTCCATACTGCAAACGGAATTCCCATCAGCACCAGTCCCATGACATTCTGACAATTTATAGCAAAACCTAGTCAGCAACCCAACCACTTTAGGGTAGCAATGAACCTCAGTGTCATTAAAAATGCATCCCATGAATGCTGTATCAACACTCCAATTCTTTTCTTTTTGTAATGCAAATGAAGGCATCCATCTCCAGTTGCACATTTCTCGCTATTCCTAAAGTCAATCTTTTGCTGTAAGTCAATGTTCACTTCAATCTGGAAATATGATGACAACAAAATGTGACTACCAGCATCAGTCCCCTGAGCATATCTGGCCATGTTCAGTGACTTCACATACATCGAACCGTCCTCAAATTCTGCACAAACATACCTAAAGTCCAAGTCACCTAAGCTAAATAGGACTGAATTATTTGCGTCTTCATCTTCAAGACTGATTTCCCATTTGACCAATCCAATATGAGCAGCTAAGCCATAGCGAAATGGAACTTCCAAGTCAGTTCGCATGAAATCATTCGAACCAAAAGTCATTACGTTTGGTGGTCCTGACCTAGAATATAGATGATGCATATGTCCAGCAATTCTCAAAATCGTCCCACAGATTAGAGGAGACAGATGAAATTGCAGCAGAGGCAGGGTAACATGTACCACTAACCGTGCTAAGATCATTTCTTTTGGGATGATGCACGAAGCTAGCATGACAGAGGCACTAGAATTGTCCAGAACAGATATCCCCTTTGGAATAGAAGGTATTAACAACCGTATCTATGTCAATGCTCATACTGAAATCTATAAGATGGTCTCAAATTGAGGCCATTATGCAGAGGTTATATACCGACAACAATGGGAAAAAAAATATCCAAACATCAAAATTCAACTGAAACAAGTGAACAGTATAAGATGGCGCTCAAGTAAAATACTGACCAATGTCCTTTGTATTCTTCACCTGAAGGTTGATAGATCCTTGGGGAGTTCAATCCAGATACTCTCAAATGGATCTTGCTCTCCCTAGTCATGACATTGCTTGCGAGGGTAGTATCTTCTATCTCTCAGTGAATAAGATACGCAACGCTTTCTGTAGAAACGAACTTAGGAGAAATAAACACTATTTCTCATCACGCCTGGGAGGTCTATTCTAGAATGAGATGACAGGAAACTCGTAAAAAGCGTAATCCCATCCAAGCTTTTGACCTCTACCCATATCATATTTTCTTGATCCAGCTTGAAAATGATGGGATTTTCACTGCAATAAGTGTATATGACAATGATTTCACCAGCATGCTCGGCCAGAAATTTGCCCTTCCACCAGCTTTTGGCAAAAAAGTTATCAGGGCATCTTCGTGGAGGCACCACAAGGACATTCCAAGTGGGCTCTTTCGGATCAAAGACCCCAAGCCAACCAGTGAGACTAAGACAAACAAACGAGCCGTTGGATAAAACCAGCTTATTCCAAATGCTGCTGACAAAAGGCAGGCGATTCTGATAGTTGGCCGTTGTCCAATCCGGTGCTCCTGGATGACAAGTGCTTATTGCTACAAGGGTGGGGCTAACATGCTTAACAGTAAAAATTATACAAGAAGGATCTGTCGGGGCGCAAGAGAAAGCAACTATTTGGTAGGTCATCTCAAACCTAGGCAGCTTTATTAACTCACGGGTGAAGGGATTGAAGAAAAATAGACGATGAGTTCGGGGCCTAAATAAAAGCAGCCAACCATGCTTCGTGTAGCACACTCTTGAGCCACATAACTCTGGTAGCTCAACAGAGTATGTCTTTCGGTTTAATGGGTCATAGAACTCATGAAAGTCCCCAAATTTTGGAAAGTACATGATCCATGGTGGTTGGTTTAGAACCCGGACAGAAACCGCAACAGAAAGCCATCGCTTGCAAACGGCTGATACTCGAATATTCTCTTTAAGGGTTAACTTGGAAAGAATCAGGTCAAGGAGCTCTTCTGGAAGATCCGGCCAAGATTGCAGCTCTCCTGTATCTTGTTTCACCTCAACCAGAGTCCCTTTGTTTTCTTTTACAGTATCAGATAGCCTGCACGATACAAGAGTAGGTAAGTGGCGAGTCAGAAGAAAGATTGTGTGCAATTCGCCGATTTTAAAAGTGGTTTAAGAGGTCGTTTAAGACCCACTGATATAGAACCACTTAATGCTCCTTAACAATTTAATACTACTAGTAGCAGTTAACTGAATGCTTAAAATTGATCATAAGCCGTAAACATTTTCATGCTGAGTATCGTCTACAGCTCCAATGCGGAAGATTGACTTCATAAACAACTGGCTCTCAGCTTCAGATTTGGATTGTCATTACTCAAGTTGCTTTATAATCCATAAACTAAGTGATTAACCACCAATCTCAACTGGCTTTTCGATCCTCGGAACTTATCAAGAATTCATTTCACCACAAACTCTGCTCAACTAACCATCAAACCATGAAGAACTTACAGCACCGACAGGAAAATCAAGATCGGAAAATCACAATCCAAAATGAGACTTCAACTGGACAATTCCTGTAGAGAAACCCTAAAACTTCACCTACCCACCAAAACCTAGCCCTTAATCTCAATCAGTGCTCAAACTGAAGCCATTTCACACCATCCAAATCAAATCAGGATCAATCACAATGACTAACTAATCTGTAGATACCCATTTCAAATCAATCACGTTTACACCAAAACTCAATGAATTTTCACATACCAAATCACAAAACCCCAATTCACATCAAACTCCAAAAACCCCAAATCAATTCACACAAAACCCCTCAAATTGAGAACCTAAACACACAATTGAAAGCAAATTTCATTCTGGGTTATGCAAAATGAGATAGAAAAACTAACAATTTGAGCTTTCTTCTCCTTTTCCCCAACATGGTGAAGATGGGTTAGTTCCACAGAGGGCGATAGAGAGATAAAACGGTGAAATAGATGGTGTGGATGGGAACATGTGTAGAAGTGAGGGTGGGGCAAGCGTAGTGCAGGCAACGCTGGAGATTCAACTTTGATGGCATATTAGTTTGGTTTCACCCCTGTACATAAAACTTTCACAAATCAAAAAATCTCAAAGGATTTATCTTCCTTCCTTTCGAGGGTATATGTCTTAGCAATATGACTACTTTGGATTGATTTTAAATCAATTTACTTGTTGATAATTTTTTTTTTAATTTCATAACAAATCATTTATACTGACAGGAAAAATGACACATAATTCAAAAACTAATCTGCTGCAGGTCGTAAACTGATTTAAAATCAACCACATATTTTCATTGTTATTTTTATTAAAAGACATATTGTTGAACCCGAACTCTAACAATCTTCCTCGTATAGAAACTTCATAATACCGAAGCTTGTTTTGAGTTGGTGATGCTTTTGTTCTTGACTGTTGTCGAACCATTGAGATTCACTTATAAATTTGATATTGCAGTAACATTGACAATCAAATTTTGGTTATGTATGGTGTCTTTTTCATCTATCAGATAGAGAAGTGATGCAATGCAGCTAACAGTTAAGAATGTGAGAATGAATTCTTCCATCCGAAAAAAATTCCAGTTACATGATTGACAGTCTCAAATGAAGGAAATTGTGCTTTGAGTAGGAAAATCTTCCAAAGAGTCAACCATGCCAAATACTATTTCATCACATTCCTTGAGGTCAAAGAACAGATGCTAAAACTGCTTGATTGTAAAACCATGTCATTTGACATCAACCATATGATTGACTGCTAATCAAGTCATGGAACTGCGAGTCCATCCATGAAACTATGAAAGAGATTCAGAAAAATGTTTTCCCAGCTAAGAATACATGGACCTAAAGTGCTTAAGCTTCGAATTGCCTGGCTAGGATATGCGTGAACGAACCTGGTCGAGGTATAAGCCGGAGTTAAACTTCCTGGATGAAACTAAGTGTTGTTCCAAATAGTCCCAAGCTTCAGCTCCGCTTATGAGCAATCAAACACACCCCAAGGACTTGGATTGGATGGATGTATGATGTATCCACTAAGAGCACAAGCCAGTTAATTCTTGGATCACACTCGGAGACCTAGTGAACCAGAGACCTGGATCCTGGATCACACTCAGTGATAGCAATGGATAGAAGAAATTTCTTGGTGCATACAACAAGATATAAGAAATGAACCAATGACAACCAGGTTCGCTCGACAAACAAAGAGAAATAAGAAACCAATACCACCACAAAGAGAACAATAGTAGTATAATATATCATCTCACACAGCAGAACCAAGCTTTCAACAAAAGCCATAGACAGAAATCTCCAAATAACAAGATCATATTGTCGTTTTAACAAGTACTATTCGACTCCACTAGAGGAGAATTACAGTGGAATACTCCTAAGCACACCATAAATCTGAAAGTCCCCATATAGGTATCCAACAAGGGCAGGGAAAACCTTGTATTTCCCAAACAAAGCCAATCTAGATCAGAACCATAGTCAGGCCCCAAAATGACCTAAAACAAACTTTAGAGAACCTTTGATAACTTACAACTCTCATTAACCTATTCCCTACTGAATTACCCTCGAGTTGAGGAAAACGATGAAGCACACAGATCCCTTGATAATCGAGGAGAAGACAAGGATGATGATCGATATCAGGAGCAAATGGGGCACTGAATGAGCCCATTCTCATTGCACTCACCACACCTCACCATGTTCTTCTCAACTTCATTCGACACTTTGCAACTTCCATTGCAATCCAAGCACATAACAAATCTGATCCCACCACACCCTTCACAAACAGAACCAACAGCCTTCTCAATCCCATCAAGCAACACACCAAGTTTCCCTTCCTCTTCTAGCCTCACCACTTCTTCAGCTCCGCCAATCAACCTTCCCTTCACAAAAACAAGTGGAACTTTCACTTCCCTTCTCCCCATTAGTCTCCTTAGCTCTTCCTTGAACCCTGAATGCATCGACACATCTCGTTCCACTATATGAACCCGGTGTGACTCGACTATGGATCGAACCACATTACAGTCCTCGAACGTCTTCCTGATCCCTCTCAACGTGGTCGTGTATATCACGACCGCGTTTGCGCCTCCTGGTGGGCATTTTGCCTCGTATTTATCAAGAACCGGGTTAGGGTTTTTCGGAGAAACCATCCGTTTGATGTCTTCTCGCTCCTCGGACAGCTCCTTCTCATATGTCTCCAGCAACTGAGGATCAAACAATGGAGTCAAGCTTCTCCTCCTCCTCGACGAAAGATCTAGACTATTCCTCGGACTCTCGATGAACTTCGACTCCAATGGCATCAATTTCCTTGAACCCTTCGAATTCGACAGCACCTTCTTAGAACTCCCCGAAGAAGTCCAAGCTTTCAGCACAGATTTGGGTGTGCTTTCCACACTTTTATTCTCCTTTCCCCCAAATTTTCTCCCCCATTTGGGTGAACCCATTTGGTTCAAGAACTTCAAGGGACTTCTCTTGACCCCATTTTCACCATGCCCACCAAAGAAAGACAGTGCTTTTGGGCTTTTCTTGGACTTAATTGAACTGGGCACTCCTTCTTCAAGATCTCCCATCAGCTCAACTGCATCAATCACTTCCGGCTCCTCCCTTGGTGGCGACTTCTTCGTCGCCTTGACCGCTGATTTCTTCGCCTCATCTTGCGGTTTTGGCCTCAATTCTTGGCTGTGATTATCTAGCTTGAGGACACCTAATGTGCTGGAAGTGAGGGAGACAATGTGGTTTTGGGGATCTTTGTTTGTGAGGAGATTTTCTTGCTTGAGTTCTTGCTTGAATAGCTTCGATGAAGCACAACCCATTGCTGGATTTGATTTTTTTGTTGGGGTTTGGTTTGCTTCAAGAAACAAATTGTTAATTGTTTCTGTTTCTGTGTTGAGCGTTGGTGTTGCTTTTGTGGTTTGAATTGTAATTTGACCGTTGGGGTTCCAACGGTCAGAATTTTTTTTCTAAAAGGGATTATGTTGTCTGCGTCACCGTGTCCTTTAATTGCAAGGAAAAAGGTTGTATGTTGATTTAGCCATTTGTCATGGAATTTGATACATTGGCTGTTATGGTACATGTAAGGGTATTATTTACTGGTTAAATTCACTTATAAGTATTTCTTGTGCTAAAATGCCTGTAGATAAAAATGCTTAGAAGGTGTTTATGATGACTTTTTCTGTTTGAATGACACGT
The DNA here is from genome assembly GCA_035668315.1 of Drosera spatulata. Classification (NCBI taxonomy): domain Eukaryota; kingdom Viridiplantae; phylum Streptophyta; class Magnoliopsida; order Caryophyllales; family Droseraceae; genus Drosera; species Drosera spatulata. The sequence goes on along the minus strand of JAOVYX010019401.1, from coordinate 16,751 downwards.
TGAAATGAATCTCAAAGTTGTCGTGTCGACTATTGATAAGTTGATGTTTGTGACCGCCTTTTTTGTTCCAAAATACCTGAGAGAATACTAGGGGGGTCGAGGACTGCGTGCTTGCAAGTGTAAACGATGTCAATGTTCATTATCTGTCAAGAGTATACAAATACAACTGTGTTCCAACGGAGATCTACAAGAGGTTCAATTACTATGCTGCAAGAATATATATAAACTTGACATATATGATCATTGAGATTTGACAGCTTTCCCTTGGAGACGAGACTAGATTATCTATTGACAACATTCTCAGTAGACAGATTAACCTTCTAACGATTAGGGTGCAATCCATTCATCAACCTGTTATAGGTTACAATATCAGGAATGAACCCTGCATCAAGCATCTCGTTGACCAAACTCTCGCCTTCCTCCCTCTTCCCTTCCCTTGTGTATCCAGCGACCAACGAGCTATATGTTACAGCATCAGGGTGTAAGCTCTTATCTGAAGCCAATACCCGCAATGTATCAGCCTCTGCAGTTCTACCAGCAGCACAAGCATCTCGAATAAGACAATTGAATGTCACGCTATCTGGTATGATTTCCTCATTAAGCATTCGAGTAACCAACCTTATAGCCTTGGCGGTGTTTCCGGTTTTTCTCAAACCTTCCGCCAATGTAGTGCAAGCAATTAAGCTTGGGGCATTCCCCTTTTCCCACAACTCTTCGACTAGTTCCATTGTCCTTTCAGATTTTCCTTCGGCACAAGCACTTTCCACAAGCACAAGACAATCGAAATCACGAGGCACGACTCGTTTCTGTGCTAAGTCAATCAATAAATCACATGCCTCAAGCACTTTCCTTCCCATACAAAGCCCGTTAATCAAGATCTCGCATGTCACCCTGGTAACCCCATAACCCAACTCGATCATCTCATACGCCATCCCTATGCCTTCCTCGTACTTCCTCTCCCTAAAGAACCCCTTAATCAAAGTATTAAAACTAACCACATTTGGCTCACAACCCCTAAACTTCATCTCCTGGAACAATCCCAAGGCCAATTCGAAACTCGAATTCCTACAATAACTACTAATCAATATATTGAAAGTGAACGCATCCGGCTTAACCCGATCCTTAATCATCCTATCATACAACCTCAAACCCTCCATATGCTGCCCATTCTTCACAAACCCATGAATCAAGATATTATAAAGAGCAACACTAGGTTTCCCATCAATCAACTTCCTCATAGTATCAAACACAACCAACGCACCATCCAATCTCCCGAGTCTGCAGTACGAATTCAGGGCAAATCTGTAAATGGGCTCAATCCTGGGGCAGCAAAATATCCCATCAGCACAAGGGCAGGGGTTTGAGGGTATACCTTGCAGGAGCAGGGACTGGAGGGAGTCAAACCGGTCCGACACTGCAAGGGTTCGGACCATCCACTCGTAGGAGTGGTGATCGTGGCGAAAGGAGTCAACGGTAGTTGCCCACTGGAAGACGTGGAAGTCCAGGTGGGTGAATATCGGATGGTAATGGAGCCTGTGTTTGAGGAAGTGGAGCAGTGTTTGCGACGTTATTGGAGGTTTTAGGTGGACTTTGAGGAATTCCAGGAGCTGGGTTTCGGTGGGTGGTGGGGAGGTCGAGACTGTGGGGAGCGGTGTCGGTAAGGTCCGAGGTGGTGGCGTGTTGCCGCGGGCGATGGCCTGTGATGGTTTGGATAGTTGGATTTGTTTCAGGAGAGCTACAGGCAACTTTTTCGGAGCCATTTCTGACGACAGGAATGGTGTCTCTTGGTTTCATAGCGTATCAGATCATAAACCCTTGAAGGGAAAAAATAAAAAATCAATTCGGCATGATAATTAGATAAATCAACACAATTTCAAGCATGTACAACAATGTTCATAACCCAAGTCAATTTAGAAACAAGTCAATGGCTTTAACATAATAGAGTCCCTAGGCTCACTATCATTTATCAGCTCAGAAAACTACTGATACGCAGAGCGAGAAAGTTTCGCTCGTAGACTCTTAAGTGAACAAGATGAGGAGGCATGACAGGAACAAAAAGGCTGAATAAATCAAGCACTGAAGATAGAGGCATTTGCACCAGAATGAGTAGCCAGCATAATCCAGTTAAGGCACACGTCGACCAAAAGGAAAAATCGCGACAAAGCCAGCCTCCATCGTCGTGCTTGATATATTTTTAAGATAGAGCCCTCGAATGGTTAGTCTCTCCTACTTTGATGCTACTCAAAATCGTCACAACAAGTCATACCGGTTATTAAATCTATAGATTCCAACTCACAATTGATAAGAGATTAAAAATGATCCAGGATCTATATATATATATATATATACTAATCATATTTTTATCCTATTTCACTGTTCTCCAACACTGATTAACATGATTGGATAAAGATAAATGGCTTATTCATATACCCAATATTCATCCAAATAGCAAAATGTTGATGCACGAATACAAGGAAATGGGGTTTCTGATATGAAGTGTACGCAGATTTCGAGAATTCAAATCCGACCGACCCGATTCGACAGTCGAAGAAATTTGAAGAGAAAGAGAGAAGAGAAATCTTGAGAATGACTGGAGAGAGAGGAGAAGGGAGATGCGAAGTACCTGTCGAGAAAAGCGTCGGCCGGTCGAGAGAGACCGGATCAGTCAGTCGCCTTCCGTTGAGGCCGACAATTTGACGGAAGTCAGATTAGGGTTTGGAGTTCAAACCCTTACGAATGGATGAACTTAACCTTCATGTGAATAACATGGATTCCTCCACCTAAGTTGAATAACTCGAAACAGTGTCACAACCATACCGTAAACTAAATAAATACATCAGGAGACAAAAGATTCATGTTATTATGTCAAGTAATTAACGGAACAGTTCATAGCACAAACGGTTTCTCACTCATTTTGGTTTTAGATTATTATCCAACCGAATGAATTAGTCTATATATATTATCATCTTTGTCTTAAAATGATTACAACGATACGTATTTCAAAACGTTTCGTTCTTATTTTTAACGATGTCAAAAAAATTTTATACTGGTTCAGGATTAAAGTTCATAACTTAGTCTATCATGAGTGTTTCACAACCTTTTTGTAAAACACGATATTTGATCGTATTAAATTAAACCCTAACTGCGTGCCGTTATAATCATTTTGAAACGGAGGGAGTATGTTTTAATATCTGTTAGCACTCTTGAATTATAAAAACTGACATTGTGAATTGTATAACACTATAATTTTATGCATTAGAACTACAAAGATCGTCATGGATATTAAGACATAAGCAAAATTTTCGATCTGATTGTTTTTTTTTATCCCTTAGAAATGAGTGTGTATATTTTTGTTACCAAATACTCTCTCCATCCCATAATTTCTGTAACACATACGTATTTTGTATTATTCTACATGTATGAATACAAATCTCGTTTTCATATCAAATCACGTCTGATCGTCACCCAATATGTATTAGGTTGAAGTATATAACTTACACAATCATTGATGTTTCACGATAAATTTATAAAAAACTACGTTTGATCATCGTTACACGCATATCAAACTTTACGTCGATATGTGTTAATAGGTTAGTCCAGATTAATCAATAAAACAGAATGACAAACAGTGAACAGAAGACTTAGTCGAGACGAGAAAACCCTCTATCCTTAAGACAGTATTGTCCCGTCCTGGTGCTATCGGTTACTGACAATTTATCTCCCAAGATACTACGACTAAAAAGAAGCCTTCGAATAGGAACACACTAAACTCGAAGGAACTTCATACCCGTTGGTGTTCTGAACTCTCCCAAACTGGACTCAAATACTGGATGCAGATGACAGTCGATGCTAGAGGAAAAGTAATGCAGCGATTGAGGAGATTATGTGGGATTCATTGTGTGTAACGCAGGCTTTGAAAACCTATATTTATAGAGGTGGAAAGGCTCTAATTTTGTAATATCCCGAAATTTTGATATTAAACTATTTAAAAATACGAATAATATAACTAATACGTAACGTTAAATATAACGTTATAACAGTATAACGGTATAACATATGTGTTTAACAAACGTACGTATCAAATATAACGTACGTGAGACGTTATAATGTTATAATACACGTATTTGGGCTAATAAAATACAGTTCCGAAAATATTTGAAATTTGCAACGAAACAAATATCACTAAGTTAGAAATAATTTTGCCTATTTATAGGTATATTTTTTGATATAATAATAAAACAAAATATGGATAAAAATAGACTGACAACAATCAAAAGGGAGAACGGATTTGAAATATTCAAACTCCCTTCCACCAAATTTTCTTTTCCCTGTACACAAGCCACGCCCAAGTTGTTCCCCGCGCACGCTCGCCGCCTCGCCCGTGAATCATGCAACCATCAACTCACCAAATCTTCTCCCCTGCATCATACCTTATCAGATCATCACCCTCTCCACTTCTTTCTTCGTTCACAAAACCATCACAAACTCCACAAACCAAACGCAACAAACACACGCACCATCACCTCGGCCACCACTGTCATCATCCTCGCACCTCTATCATCATCACCACGAATAGCAGCAGCAGTGAACGCAGAGACGAACGACAGTGACGAGAAGGGCAGTAGGCGACAGAGGACAGCAGCAGTGACAGATCACAACGGAAGGAACAACACGATGAAGGTAACCTACCCAACCCGCTACGTATACACGTGTTCGATCTTGATCTCTGTACGTTCGCCATCAAATATTGTTATGTGCTGATATATGTAAAACCCCAGAAAATTGAGGTCAAATAAATATTAATGAGTATATAAAAATTATGATCAAATAATAATTGTAATTGATAAACGTAACGAGAATATACGGCTCCTCATTATATAATAAATTAAAAGAGAGAAACGAATTTCATTTCAAAGTTTTGACACCTAACATTACGTTCATAACATTAAAACTTGTGACGAAGTTGTGATAATTTTTATCGCGGAAAAATTTAGAAAATTAAATGTTAATTAATAACATAATTTTCCGAACGTGATGATAAAATTTAAGCAAAGGCTGTGGAAGATATGGGATTAAATGGTCCTATGATTAAACGGAACGGAGATGCTTTTTTTTTTTTTTTAATTACCCCATCAATTCTCTTTCCCTCTCTTTTTCTCCCATTCACCACTTTTTTACTCCCCGCCTAACTCTTTCATCAAGCCCACTAATCCCTTCCACCCACTCCACCATCAAGCCCACTATTTCCTTCCATCCACTCCTCCACCCATCCTCAACACCAAAGCCATCACCATATCTCCCTCACTCTCCTCTTCACTTCACTCTCCTCTTCCTCTTGTTGTCTTCATTACCTTGCTTTCTTCCATTCTTTCTTTGTTTTTTTGGCTCAAGTAACACAGCAAGGCGGTAGAGAAGGCAAGGACGTAGGAAGGATCCTCATTAGAGGAAGGAGAATAGGCCGAGAGAGGGGGACACGAGCCACAAAACAAGAAAGATTGAAGTCGAACTAATCACGTCAAAGGAAAATAAAACAAGCTCAAATCCATTTCAACAAGAGGATAAGTTTTTTCTTCTCTATTCATAACCTCTAACTAATCATATGTGATCAAAAAATAAGGAAAATAACAAGAAAAAAAGGCCACGGACAAAAAAACGTGATATTTGAATCAAAAGACGAGTTATGATCGTGAGACCCGAGACCTAAGGTTTTACGTATCAAACAAGCCTAAAATTGAATAAACATGACAAGAACTAAGTAAATGTTATATTTGTGAAGTTTTAGATCATTTGGGATTGAATTGGTTGGGTAAAATTAGCAAACCAACCAGTGGCATTTCTGGACAGCTTTGACGTTCGATATTAAAATAAATTTTTATCCCAGTTTGAGCATGATTCAGCAAATAAGTCTTGAAATAAAGTTGTAGAGGACTTTTTGAAGTTTCCATGAGTCAAAGATCACGCAATTTGGTTAAGAAACGAAGAAGTTATGCACGTTTAAAGTTAACATAGGAAATCAGAAATCTGGACTAGAGCACACCGCCTGAATTCTAACAGAAGGCTCACAGGCGTGAGTCTCCCTACCTCACGCCCATGACCTACCTGGAATAGTCCAGGAAAGGTTTTTCAATGTATTTTATACGCCGTATCAATTCATATACGTATTATGACTGTTTAGATACAGTATTTGGACAAGAAAACATGAAAAAATTACGTAATTAATTGTACGTAGAGCCAAAAAGGATTTAGTTTGAATAAAAATACGTAACAGCTTATGTATTTGTATAACATACATGATTATGTAGTAACAATAAAAAGTATGAAAGAATACGGAGGAAATAGTATACATACTTATGGAAGTATAATATATACGAATATGTAGCAATAACGGAATATGCGTAAAAAAATACGTAATAACGTACAGATCGTATTTGTACTAATGTAGGAATAAGAAACATGATTTGATTTCAGGAGTTAAAGTAAACAAATCAAGAACCTGTCAACAAGTTAACGTTTATAATCCTGATTTGGATGGCGATACATGTTAATATACTAGTTGTATATTAACGCGTGATGGGTAGTTTTGTTCTGTGCGCTGTGTTATGTTGTGTTGTGTTATAATTGCATTTCCGTATTATTGTATGATGGTGTAGTAGCACTTGTAACTTATCGCAGTTCATGATAACCTAACCCTGATAGTCCTAACGGTAAGGTTTGGGTAGGTTTTTCTCCGTTAACCCTGTACGTTATATGAATGTGATAAAGACAAGTGTTAGGTTTACAAGGTTGGGCACACGATAATGAACAAAAGGTTAGGGTTAATACAGGTTAATCCTATAAATGATGTCATGTTAAAGATGAACATGCAAAATAGGAATGAATTCATGAGAGGTGAGGTTAAACTCCAAGTTTGTTAATCTAACAGAGTTGTTACACTGTGACATGGGAAAGATGTCAGGTTAAACTGTACAGGGATGAGTAGTTGCGATATATATGCATGGAAAACTCATTTATATGCATTGGACGAGTCATTTGAGGAAGTCGTGTGCATTGAACGGCGAAGTGTTGCGTTCTGCAGGTCCAGCACAATCGCGTCCGTGACCCAGCAAAATTCTCCAATTTCTGGAATTTAAGTTATCGCGGCTGCGACTGGTCCACGTCCGCGACAGGTCCAGGTCGCGCCCGCGACGGGACCCCTGTCCTTGGTAAGCATAACGCACATTCGTCGTGAAGGATTAATCTAAACGTGTATATGTGATAAATGAACGTTGCGTATAGAAAATGGATATTAAAATATGCATGTATGACTATACGATACCTCTAACCGCGTCCTGACAAATGCAAAATAAACTAATAAGATAATAACGAATCAAATCATACACTACTACGTGCTATAAATAAATCATATGATCAAATATGCAGATACAAGATGATCTTATAATGCACGAACAACACTAAATGAAATCATCATAACGTATGCCTAAGGAAGCATTGAAACGAGTTTGTGATTTACACTGTGGGACATACGAATAAATGAAATGCAAACCAGCGAGGAACACCTCATCAAATATAAAATATAAAGACTGAACCCTGTACATGGTTCATGTACAAAACCCGTGAGTATAAAACTCAATAACCTACAGTATATATCTCACATTTACAGGGTACTCCTCCGACTATGGTGAATCGAAGAATACCAGTAAAACATTTTTATATTTAGTAAAAAAAAAATATGTACGTCATATTATATACGTGTGTTTGTATGAATTCATGTCTCTTACGTTCATTGTTATTATTATGGGCCCATGACTCGAGAGATTTCAATGGACTCGGATTACAAGACACGTCAGTCGTCAGTCGGGTTATAAAAATCCGTCGATTCGATGCGTACTTGCATAGATTGTACGTCTGCCTTACACTTTAACGGAAAAAGTGCGCTTCCAATGGGCTCGTCGCCTCATATGGGGATAGTTTTTGGTCTCTCCCAGAGAGTCATCAGTGGTCCTGCCACGTTCGGCCTCAATGTCGTTGCATGCATGCTAAGAGGACGGGGGCTGTCCAACGCTCCTTAACTAGTTTCAGTTCACCCGTGACGATGACTCAAAGATTTTGGCTAGAATTCAGTCCCTAGGACTTTCACTTGACATTCGATATATTTCAAGAAGGAGCATCATATTTGACCTCCTTCACAACTTTTTCAGCATAAGGAGCTGATGATATTGTCGGGCTCAATCTCCAGACCACATTCAAGAGAATACGACAGATGACTTGACAGTCTATGAAACATGTGCAGTGTTCAGCCTTTATATTTGAATATACGTTCATTGTTGATTCGCATTTCGTTCATTCGTATCGCCAGGCAATGCAATCTCCAACCCGTTCTAGTACTTCCTTTAGCATATGTTATGATGAGATTATTTGATATCATTCATGCATTACAATCACTGGTACTTATATTTACAAACATAATAGTTTATTTGAAAAACATAATTCTGCATGCATATGAATATACTGTTTATTTACAAAGCATTGTTCTGTATGATTTGATTTGTTATTATCCCCGGCAATGTCCCCACGCTAAATACGTCAGACAGTATCCCGATCCCGAATACATATTTACGTTTAATATCTCGTTTTTTTTTCCGTAAGGATTATATGTCACATATATATTTTTAGATTTAACAGCAAGAAGCAGAAAGCAGAGGACAGAAAGCAGGAAGCAGGAGGCAGATAGCATGAAGCATGAAGCCATAGCTCGCATACCCTATACGCCTTCATCTGCTTTAAACTCACACAACTCCGTTTGTTCTCATCACATCCACATATACTCCGTCTGTTTATATATGTATCATGCGAATAAGCGATCCGAAAATATACAAACAGAAATCCAAATCATGACAAATATAAACGCCTCAGTTCTGGTACCTTGAATATGCTTTTGGCGTGAATCTCGTTCATTGGCTTCCTCGTTCTCCTGCGACTCCAATCTTCCTCACTAAGTCGTTCTCCTGTTTCGTCGCTTGTCGTCTCCAAGTTTTCTTGGTTCGTTCTCGTGGAAATTGTGAGTTTGATGGTGAGGATGGAGCTGCTGATGGATGACCTTGGTGGTTGTTGGTGAGATTGGAGGTGGTGGCAGGCAATGAAGTTGGTGGCTGGGGTGTTGGCACGGCTGTGAAGAAGGTTGCAGTGGTGTTGGTGCGGTTGCTTGTTGATGATGGTGAAGCTTGCGATGAAGAGGATGATGGTGGTGAGCTGTAGATGCGTTTTGGTTGCTGTGGTGAAGAGTAGATGATGATGATGATCACGAGTGATGGTGTGTGTTTGCTTTGTGATTCTTGCGCGGCTGTGATGTTGGTGGCCGGTGTTGGTGGTGAACGGTGGCTGGTGATCGCGAGGTGGCTAAGGTATTGAGGATTGTGAATGGTGTGTGCGCTTGGTTGATTCTTGGTTCGGTACGTGCAATAAATTAAAGAAGATGGTGAAACAAGAAAAGGGCTGTGCTGGAGTAGTTATGAGTGGGTGACGTTTGTGCTGCTGACAGTGATGGTGATGCATATGAGCAACGGGTGCATGATGGTGATGATTTTGGTGAGATGCTGTGAGGTGATATGCGCGAGATCTTTGGCAGGAGGCGTACGCGGGGAATCAAAGGGCGTGGCGTCGAAGTCGTGTGCGCAAGGAGATGCAGGCAGTCTTTGGTTTGCAGGAAACGATGCGAAATGAATTCATTTAAAATTGCTCCCTTGTTTAATCTTTATCAGTCTATTTTTATCCATATTTCGTCATATTATTTTATCGAAAAATATACCTATAAATAGACAAAATTATTTCTAACCTAACGACGTTCGTTTCGCTAAAAATTTCGAAATTTCCGGGATGGTATTTTATTAACCCAAATACGTTTATTATATTATTATAACGTTATATTTAACAATAAGCATTTGTTATATTATTTGCATATTTGTAACGTTACGTGCTCGTTATTTTTATTTGTACGCTAACATATAACGTTTCGTTTAACGTTATATTTATTCGTTCATTTATTAATATACTAAATATTTTTAATATCAAATTTTCGGGGTATTACAATCATGATAGCGGGCACAGGCTTTGTCCAGTAAGGAATATTCTCTAACAAGGTATGTAGATTCTCGGCTTTTTCAGCAGCTTTATCTAATGCAACGAACTCGGATTCCATAGTGGATCGAGCTATGCATGTCTATCTAGAGGATTTTCATGAGACAGCTCCACCACCAACTGTGAATATATATCCACTGGTGGACTTAGTATCGTGGGAGTCGGATATCCAATTGGCATCGTTACATCCCTCTAATATAGCTGGATATTTTGTGTAATGTAATCCATAGTTCATAGTATATTTCAAATACCTTAGAACTCTAGTCAATGTCGTCCAATGGTCATTGCCTAGATTACTAGTGAACCGACTTAGTTTATTCATAGCACATGCGATATCCGGGTGTGTACTATTGCTGATGTACATTAGACATCTAATAATTCTGGCATACTCTATTTGGGATATGGGTTCTCCACGATTTTTCACAAAGTGTTGACTAATGTCAATTGGTGTTTTGACAGGTGTACTGTCATATGCATCGAACTTCTTTAATATAGTCTTTATATAATGAGACTGTGACAAAGGAAGTCCGTCAGGTGTTCTTGTGATTCTAATTTTTACAATCACATATGCTGATCCCAAGTCCTTCATATTAAAATGTTTCATCAACATTTTTTTTGTATTCATAATAATATTATGAGTACTGTCCGTTATTAACATGTCATCAACATATAAGCACACTATCACATATGTTTCTGGTGTGCTCTTTGAAGTTGACATAAGTGTCTTCTTCATTGTTCTTGAAACCATTTATTAATATGATTTTGTCAAATTTTTAATGTCACTGTTTAGGGGCTTGCTTAAGCCCATGAAATAATTTAACCAATCTGCACATCTTCTTTTCTTGTCTAGGAACAATAAATCCCTTGGGTTTCCATATAGAATTTCTCCTCCAGTTCTTCATGGAGAAATGCAATCTTGACATCCATTTGATGAATTTCAAGATTATGCAGTGCGACGATGTAAATAAGTGTTCTTATCGACGTCATTCTCGAAACAGGAGAATTCGTGTCAAAGAATTCCAGACCTTTTTTTTGTCGGTATCCGTTTGTAACCAACTTGTCCTTGTACTTATCAATCGTTCCATCAGGTTTATATTTCCTTTTAAGAATCCATTTGCAACCTAATATTTTATTACCTGACGGGACATCGATCAATTCCCACGTATCATTTTACATTATGGATTCTATCTCATTGTTTATAACTTCCTTCCAATAAGGAGCTTCAGGACTTGACAATGCTTCGCCAAATGTTCTTGGTTCGATTTTCAACATATATGTTAGGAAATCAGGTCCATATTCTTTCGTTGTTTTAGACCTCTTGCTTCTTCTAAGTTCCTCTTCTTGTGGAAGGGTACTACTTGAAGGTTCTCGAGCTCGTTTATGATAGTATAATGAACCGAGAAAATAAGTATAGTAATTATATTAAAATTGCGTAATGAGACGAACGCAAGATGAGAATGCACAACTGAAAATATAAACACGATTAAAGACTTAAAAAATTTAATATCTCAAAATCATATTTTAACTAAAAATATAAACTCATAATAAAATATTAAAAATTTTGATATATTTATCTTGATAATCAAAAAAACAAATTTTTATCCGATTAAAAATAACTAGATCTCAAACTATCATGATTCCACCGACAACTAAACGCGAGGTGACCACTCACTCTCTCCCTTCTATCTTTTCCTCCCTATTTTCTGTCCCGACTCCTGACTCCGCCCTCATCCGCCACCACTCCCCACCATCAAACCCAGCCGCCGCCGTCCAGACCGCCGCCGCCGCCCGTCGCCAAACTCGTCGCTGCGCCGCCAGCCGTCCCCAGTCTCCCCTTCGACCCCTCCCCTATCCCTTCTTCAACCTCCCGTCAACCCACAGCCACAGCCGAGCCGCCAGCTGCCGTCGACCCTCGAATCGTTGCCGCCACCAGCTGCCGCCAGCCGCCGTTGCCTGTTGCCACCATTCATCGCTATCAGCCGCCCCCACCCATCGCCGCCGCAACCACCCCGCACCGCCGACAGCCATCAGCAATCCGCCACCACCACTCCCTCCTCCCAGCGATCGGTGTTTTGAGGTAACCCATCCCCTCTTAGTTTTTCGATTCGTTTTGCAATTAAACAAATCCAAAAAATTAAGGATCCAATCGAGAGAATTTGTTTGATCGTTAGAATATCAGAAAACAGATTCGAAAGTGGACGAGTAGAGAGATGATACCTCAGACGACGACGAATACGATGATAATGTTATCGGGACCGGATTGTTGGAGATTTTGTTGGTGAATACTGGGGATGATAGATGGATTGTGGATCTGCTGCCCGTTGTCTGCGGAGTATGTGGTTTTTGAGGAATCGCACAAAGCTATTTCCTCGGTACCCCTCGTGGAGTTCAGTTAGTACTTCCTCCCACACATTTTGCAACCACATGTAATTTGAGGCCTAATTTTGCAGATCCAACGTCATTTTTTATAAAATTATTGTGAAACATCAATAATAGATTAAGTTATGAATTTTAATCCAGAACCAATTTAAGAATTTTCTGACATCGTTAAAAATAAGAACAGAATGGGTCAAAGTGTGTTCTGTTGTAAAAATTATGGGATGATGGAAGTAGTTCTATAACTATGCTTCTCACGAAGTTGGGTTGGTAACATTCGTAAGCCTTCAATTTTACTGCATCTGTCCCGAAATTTTTGTAAATGATTGATCAAGCATGCATATTGTGGGAAATTGATCAATTTTGGACCGTATTTTATGTATGTTTCCGATGTCGGAATATTGTAATTTTGGACTCTTTATAAACTACATTTGAAGTAGATGAGTATGGTATGTTTAATTTCTAATAACCGATTGGGAGGTGGCGTGACAGTCGTCGATGATGACGCCATTTATTTCTGTATACACAATAAAGAACACGTGTTAGTGTGAGTACGAAACGGTACTTCAAACACAAACAGGTTTGATTGCACTCAGATTTAGCAATCAGAGCACCGTAGAGGCTTGCTCTTTTCTTAGGCAGTCAGATATCGTAACCGGCCGATATCCGTAGGCAATTAGAAAGATAAGCAACGGGTCTGTAGGCCTGAATCTGAGAGCAACCAGATTCACACTTTCAGAGTAATCTGTTTGTAGGTCGTGTAATCAGATCCGTATATGTATAGACATACAATCCAACAGTAGACTCTTAACATTTTCAGAGTATGTAATGAGATCCGTAGATATGTAGACATGCAATCAAATAGTAGACTCTTAACGCTCCAATTGATTAATCTGTACTCGAAACACGATACTGTCTTAAGATTGTCGAGAGGTTAGTTCAAATTAATCAATAAAACAGAATGACAAATAGGGAACAAAAGACTTAGTCGAGAAGAAGAAACCCTCTATCTTAAAATAATATTGTCCCGTCCTGATGTTATCATCGGTTGTCCGAACTCTAACACTGGATGCAGGAAACAGTGGACGTAAGAGGAAGAGGAATGCAACGATCGAGGAGATTATGTGGGATTCGGTGTGTGTAATGCAGGCTCTGAAAGCCTGTATTTATAGAGCTGGAAAGCTCTGATTTTTTGGAGAGAAAAAAATGACAGTTTAATAACTGTCCATTAGTAAAAAATAATTTATCAGTTGGGCCGGCCCACACGCGCTCGATCCAATCCTAACTGAGCCGGGACGGACCGACGCGCGCACGCGTGTGTTGGACAATGCCTAGGTCGTCCTCCTTCCATAAAATTGGGTACCCTTGGGCCCCAACTCCTTTTCCACCCTTATGTTTTATAAAGGATACCTATCCTTATAAGAATTCCAATTGATGTAGCACCCATTTCTTCTCCATAACAACATTACACACTATCAATTTTGGGCATTAATATTTCATTCATCCGAATGGGATTCAACTTATACTTGGCTGTGATGTGTGAGATATTCTTTGCCATTTCTATCACACCAGGGTTAAAGATTGTGCATGTCTCGCCCTTTCCAAACTAGACTCTATCTAGGATGGGAATATCTTCTATGTTGTTATTGCCTATTACAGTTGATGTCTCTTATGTCATTCGTGTCAATTGCATCTACGAAAACATAATCTTCTTTCTCCCTATGTAAGTGTTCTGAACATCTTTTCTGTCCTATTGTAGGAGACCCTATTGTAAACCACTAGGGATATTTCATAAAATCAAAACTATCAGCTGTTTTGAAGCCTTTTGTGTTGCCTTTTCTTCTATTGAAATAGTTGGAATAGGAACATTATTGCAGCAAGGAGACATGCAGATTTGTACTCAGAACGAGGAGAGCAAAGGAAGTTAGAAGTAACGGATAAAAACAAGGGATTTATCGAGCTGCTCCGACAGCTGACAATTTGTGACTCTGTCTCTGACAAGGAATTCGAAGATCGATTTCGTGAGCTTTCCACCTACGGCAATGACCATCTTATATGTGTGATCGAAGATGAAGATTCTGAAAAGATTGTAGCTACAGGCAGTGTGTTCATTGAAAAGAAGTTCATCAGGAGTTGCGCCAATGTTGGGCATATCGAAGACGTGGTGGTAGATGCCAGTGTCCGAGGGCTGCACTTGGGCAAGAAGATCATCGACTTCTTGACGAAACATGCAGAATCAAAGGGTTGCTACAAAGTGATTCTTGATTGTAAGGAAGAGGACATACCATTCTATGAGAAGTGTGGATTCAAGCCGAAGGAAGTCCAGATGGTCAAGTATTTCATTTAGTCCCTTCTTTCTGTTACCGTTTTTCTGGTATTTGTACGGAAAAATTGTCCAGTAACGACTAGACTCACAGGGGATGTAATTTTTGGAAGCTATCATACTTTATGAGAAATACAGGATCGTCAACAGCTGATAACAAGATTAGGTCGGCAAAGCTGCTGGCGATCCGCATGACTCATGCAGACTCCCACGGTGGTTCAGTTAGTTTATCAAGGTACGCCTCAATGCCATATGAAGAAATACAAACCATTGCACTATTTCTTTGAATAAGTGCGTGTAAACCCTCGAGTATATAAGCCTAAAAGAGGATTAATTACAAACAAAACTCACAGCACTGCTACAGAGAGTTACAGATGAGCTCATTCCTAGACGACAGGAGTGGCCATAGCAAGCATGACTGTTCTCCATTTAATCTAACTTAGGCCTTAGATGAGATCATTCTTTGATAGTGAAAAAATGACGCTAAGCGTTACTATTTACAAACATCGACAGGTTGCAACTTGGCAAGACCACCTTGTGAAGATGATAGTCTGTAACTATCCCATCCAGGTGCAGTAACTCAACAGAAATTTGACATCACGGCTGCGTAGTCCTCTCATTAATCGGATTTCTTGACCTCCCGCAACTTTCTCTCCCATTCTCGGGCGTCATAGTCTTGCTCGAGCAGGTCTTTTCCACTGCTATAGATGATCTTGTCATGCCCTATCACCGTTTTCTTGGACATGTCCCTTGCACTTTGAAGCTGCAACCAAGAAAAACGAGGTGCGGAACATTAGTTCTGATGTATAATTTCCTCCAAGTCATATCAAAGCCCGTACAAAAATGTGTGACTATGGTGTAACGAGAGGGGAAGACGTGAAGCCAAATAAACGACCTTCCGCTTCAGCGAGGTATCGGGACGTTGAAGAGCTTGTGCACATTGCTCCCTTGCTCTATTCCTTTTGTCAATTTCAAAATTTGTTTTGAGAATGAACAGCGAACGTACCAAAGGTATTGCAAAGAAGGAACCCGCATAAACCTGGAAAGGGCAGATAAATCAAAATGCATACCATAGGCTGAAGCAAACTACAAGCACTGAAAAATTCACAAGCACAAAAAATTCTGTATATAATTTTTGCGTACACGGAACTATCAAAGGGGGAAAAAACATAGAGTAAGCAGATATTAGAGATTATTGTGATCGATGCAAAGCCTCAAATCCATGAGGGCATCCTGAATCCACAGGCACTCAAACTCATGAACAACACCTCTTCCTTAAAAAAGAAAATATCTAGTTATATCAGGTATACAATGGGAACAAAAAAATTTAGGGCAAATATAAATAAATACATAAATAGAATGAGCAGGCAACGACCAATAGTCTACAACACACCTGAAGAAGAGGGAAAACATTGATAACGAATTTGAGAAAAGCATTGGGGGTAACACCAGACATGTCCCTTGAAAAAAGAAAACCCGACATCAGATAATCATCCGTGGAAAACCAGTAGAATCTTTGGTACATGGAGGCATACCTGAGTAAGGCTCCAAGAAAAATAACTCCAAACAGGTTCAGACCACCAAGACCAATGACCATTGCTCTCTCTGCGATGCCAGTTTTACTGCAACGACGAACAAAACTTAGCTACTTGAAAATATTATTGTTTCAAACCACTATCCTAGTGACAGCCATGAACCCAAACCCTTGAGAGTTCAGAACCCAGACGAAGTCGAACTAGGATGATGATTATGATTAGTAGTGAGTGGATACAATAAAGAAAAAAAGTAGAAAAGGAACCTGAAATCCCATTTCTTTTCCTTGAAAACAGTTTCTGCCACCGCACCAGTCCACGTACTGGTAAGAGATTTTAGTTTCGATCCCCATTGAGAAACTGCAGTGCGCTGAAAGGACGGGAAT
>JAOVYX010019400.1:0-18567 GCA_035668315.1 Drosera spatulata | reverse complement strand
ACACTGGCAGCCTTCAGGAGCATGCAGCTGCTTCACTCCGTACCCTTTCAGCTTCTTCGGTGAACAAGCCGATCATTGGGGTTTCAGGGGCTATCCCTCTCCTCCTCAACGTCCTTGACCAAGGAAGCTCACAAGCCAAGGTTGACGCCATCATGGCTCTCTACAACCTGTCAACTCACCGTGAAAATGTCAAACTTATTCTCAACTCAAAGCCGGTCCCTTTCATCGTCGACTTGCTCAAGTCCGGTAGAAAATCCAAAACCAAAAAGGAAAAAAAGTATATCGTTCTCTCTTGAAACAAAACGTTTTAATTATTTTGGAATGGAGGGAGTATATAAAGTTCTGACATAGTATTAACGAGGAAAAAAAAAACTTCATGAACGATATACTCCCTCCGTCCAAAATATAGGCAACGGAGGGTCACGTGAAAAAAAAAAATTCACGACGTTGCGATGGAGGGAGTAATTATTTTATTTTATTTTTTTTAATTTCAGATTCATCGGCATTGAATATCGAGATATTGAGTAGCCGAAGCCATGACGTAATTTTGATTTGATGTCTCGCACGTTTCATCTATTCGTTTCTGCGATGATTGAGAATCGAGTATTAGATTTCGTAGTCTGATTTTATTCGTGATTTTGGATTCGTCTGAGTACTAATCTCTGTGAATCAACCTGAGTTGGTCTAGTGACGTTCGACTCAACCTTCTTCTTGAAAGTCTTCGATTCGAATCCCACTATCCTCAAAATTCAGGTTGGCCACGCCCGTTGATTTCGGTCAAAGGTTTAACCGATGCTGGTGGGGGGCGCCTTGCTAGTGTCCGGGGGATTAGTTGAGGTGCGCGTGGCCCGGACACCCTCGTCATCAAAAATTAAAAAAAAAAAATCTATGTGTTGCACGGGATTGAAGTCATGGTAGAAATGAGCAGTGTCATAAGTAATGCATAGATAAATGTGTCTATACGACATGATTATGATTATGCTTGATAGTGTTTTAGGGTTGGGTCATGGATGATCGTTGTGTTCTTTGATTGCATCTCGCTTTGATTTGAATGTTGTACGCTTGTTGCATTAATGGAAATTGGATTTGTAGAAATGATCGCGATGAATTGAATGGTTGGTTAGGGATTGGACATCTATTAGATTTTTATAGAACTCGTGTTTCTGCATAATGGAAGTCTATAGGTAGCGTTCAAGCATTGGGCTTCTGCTATGGTAGTGCTCTCGGTAATATTGTTGGGTTGGTTATATGATTTTAGGTTGGCTTTTTTGTTCTTTGTAGTAAGCTTCAGAGTGACGTGTTAAGAGAAGGCATCCACCTTCATGACAGGCTTTGGTTTCAATCTTAGACAGGGTGGATATATAAGAGAAGGAAGCTCCAAGAGGGATGTGGCAAATATATAGAGAAGTTGTGGTGAAGGGAAGGGAATGTCAAGGCTAGGAGAAATACTAACAACTGTTTGGATTTGGTTGAGAGTGTTTTTAACTGGAGTCTAAGGTGTTGTAGAGGGTGTGATTGGTGTGTATTTGTGACAGTTATGGTTTGGAATCAGAGTCACAAGGGATCAGTTGATATTTATCATATTTTAGGCTGTAGTACTAATTAATACTGTGAGGGATCCGACAAGTTGGTGATACAGGAAAATCGAACATTATTTTTGAGCGAATATTTTTGTTATTATTTTTATTTCAAATTGTTGTATTTGAAAATTCATCTTTTAAATAATTAAAATTGTTAGTATTTTGGATTGCTTTAGATTACTTGTATTAGGAGATTTATAGATTGTGTCTTGTAATGCTATCTAGATAAAGATTGATTATTGAATAAAAATTATGTTTAAATCATTGAGACTTATCTATTCCAGATCTATGGTGAATCGGATTCCTTAATCGATTGAAGCCTACACTTTTGAAGTTTTGAGAGTTTTCACCCAAATCGTTTGAGTCACGTTTCGTTTTGCCTCAATTAGCATGTCAATTTTCAATCATATTAGCAATCACGATCAAGAGTCGGGACATTTCTACCCGTCTATGCAAATCAAGAAAGATAAATTGACATATTTAAACTCAACTTCCCAATGTCGAACGCACTAGTACGAAGCAGGATCGAAGAGAAGAAGATGCAGAAGGCCTTAACTCTCTCAACTCGACTTAGAATAGTATTCAAGAGTTTACCGATGGAGAGAGATGACTTAGAATAGTTATATTCAGTAGACTAGCCTCTTCCTGGATAAGGCAAATGGTCCAGTGAGATGAATGGAAATAGTAAAATGGATGCAACCAAACACATCATGACTATACACCTCTAAATTCACGTTGTGGAGTAAAAATGGAATCTCTCCTACCAATTGCATGCTGTTTCAGGATTTCGCTTATTTGCTCATGTTCTTCTTCTTGTTGTTGTTCAGACCATCAATTAATATTGTATCTAGGAAATGGTTGCCACCACGCTTCCCTGCATATGTAAGCCAAAGAAGATTTCCAATTCCCATATATCTGCATACATGCTCTTAATTTCTAAGGCAAATTGCATATTGCATCAGCGCAACAAAAACAACAACAACCTAGATGTTTTTTTTTCATAGGTAGGGTTTAGAAAAAGCGAGATGTACATATTCTAATCTTTTATTGTGAACAACACTGTCAATTGATAACAATCTAATCTAATATCTAATATATATCGTATTACCCAATCGTTTTTAAACACGGCAAATTACGACAAACCATTTCGATGCAAAATATGACAGGACATTATTGTCATTTTAAAAAAATGTCATTTAACAAAATTAAAACCAATTAAATAAAATCTAATCTAATATATATCTTAACCGATTAAAATTAAAAAAACATCATGATTCCCCATCTCATCACCCGCCGTATATTAGCTCAAAAAAAGAATCTAATAAAAAAACAATCTAACTTTTTTAAACAAAACTAATCTAATATTTATAATCTAATATCTATGTATTCGTCATAATTCTATCTTAATTAAAAATTAAAATAAAAATACTAACAAAAATATTAAAAAGCTTTTACGAGAACCATCAGCATCAGTCTAAGATATTTAATCTATCTACATACAGTCACAAAAAACTTTAAATGCCAAAAATAATTGGATTACAAAAATTTAAATGGATAATGTGGTCATTTCAACTTATTTAAATAAAAAAATTTAAAAGCTCAAATTAACATAAATATTTGAAATCCAAAAAAATATTGATCTTATATACAATATCTTTTATAAAAAAAATAATTACATAATATGTCATCTCACGTAGATTAGTGATTTAAAAACATAAAAATAAAAGATAATATTTAGAAAGGTCATTAACTAAATTAAATGACAGAAATTAAAACAAAAATTAAAATATTCAAAAATTACCTATTCAAAATAAAATTAAAAATAGATCAAACTTTTTCTAAAAAAAAATAATACGCAAAGTTATCTATATCGCATAAAAGAAACAAAAATATAAACTGAAAAGACAAAATTCTTTTAAAATACAAACATACAAAAAGTTGATCTATCGATTTTTTTTGACATAAGTCGCTTAATATTATTATTTAATTATAATTTTTCATTCTGATTTCGTTCTGCGCACGGGACAGTATTCTACTATATATCGTATTATCCACTCGCTTTAATCGCGACAAATCACCGCAAACCGCGACAAATCAATTCGATGGCAAACGGTATGACATGATATTATTCATTTAAAAATTTTAATGGGTCATCAACTGTTTTCATTTTGCTTAAACTAACATAATCTTATCCAATTAATTTCTGGCCTTTGATTATGAATTCAACGATCGAGATTAAATCTTGAAGATATTAAATTTAACCAAAATTAAAAAAATTCTAACAATCGTATCTATAATCTCATTATCACCCCATTTAAGTATAAATTTTAACATCTCAAATCTAACATAAAATATTTAGATCAAATGAAAAAAAATATAATCATCATATATACGAAATATTTCACAAATAAATACAAAAAATCCTTAAAACTTATCTATCACGATATTATATGACTTTATTTTACAACACGATAATTTTTTTTTGTTCTTATACATTAATATACATGGACGAGTTTTCTATTCTATTTCATAAGGCGAGTTTTATGCTAGATTTTTTTATCTCTGTCTTTTAATTGAATTCAATAATCAAGATTGAAGACTAATATAAACAACGCAGATTGTAATACTTAAAAACAATTTATCGAGAGAGAAAAATGAAGAAGCAAACTATCAAGTTCGTTGCACAATAATCTATATACGTTTGATACAAAGACTATTTTAACTGTATTATATTTAATCCGTACAGTGCAGGGGTCATTGTTCTGTATATATCGTATTACCCAGTCTTTTTTAGACGTGGCAAACCACGATAAATCATTTCGATGACAAACGGTATAACGGGGTATTATTATCATTTTAAAAAAATATCAGTTAAAAGAATTAAAACCAATTGAATAAAATCTAATCTAACGTATATTTTAACCAATAAAAATTAGAATAGCATCCCGATTTCTGTTCTTATCAACCATCGTAACCTGAATTTTATTAAATCTAATATGAAGAATTCTCCCTTTATCTTTTATATACAACATTTTTCACAAACAAATAATTAGATTAGTGATTTAGAACACAAAAATAAATGATAATATTTAGGAAGGTCATTTGTTAAATTAAAATACAAAAACTAAAACAAAAATCAAAATATTCAAACATTACCTATTCAAAATAACATAAAAAAAATAGATCAATATATTTATAAAAGAAAAATATAAGTTATCTATATCACATAAAAGAAACAAAAACATAAACTAAAAAACAAAAATTCTTTTTAATATGAATTTACGAAAAAATAATCTATCGATTTATTTGTGACATAAGTCATTTAACGCTATTATTTATAACTTTTCATCCCGTACAGTACACGAGATAATATTCTAATATATAAATTATTATCCAGTTATTTTTAAATTCGATAAATCATTTTGATGACAAACTATAGAACAATATATTATTATCATTTTAAAAATAAATTAAACCAATTAACCATTATGGTCGTTGCTTCGAAGCTCGTCAGTGGTCCACCACCGCAAGCCGTCGCCTGATTCCTCTCATCATGCTGCACAGTTTACACGATCTTCGACGTTTACTAAGGCGAGATTGTGTTCCCCGGCGTCGGATCTGTCTTCTTCGACAAGATCCACGCGGTTCTTCATTGCAGATCAATTCTCTTCGGATTCTGTATTCACAAACGGATCTGTGGACGAATTCTTTCGGTTAGTTAGGTCATTGGGTATGTTCGATTTAGATTGTTACCCAAATTTTAAGTTTTTGAAGGCGCCCGATGCTTATTCGGTAACAGATTGCTTATTCGGTAACAGTTGCTAGGCTTTTATGCAAAATAATTGTGTCAGTGAACTAAAAAATCTAGACTAACCTTTTACTGTTCTGTCCAAGGAATGTCCTATACGTCATGAATTTTTGGGTCTAAATCATAAAATGCTACCCAACGTCTTTGATGTTTCATTATTTATCATAATGTGTTTGCAAAGTATGAATCGGCTTGGAATTGATCTTGCAGTTGAATTCCTTGAATGATCACAGTTAAAGATGATCAAGGGAGAGTTTCGGGAGTCCAAGGTGGCTCTCATCATCTCAAAAAAAATTGCCTTGAGTGAGTGGATCTCAAGCAAAACACAGAAAATGTGATCAGAATGGGTGCCTTAATCTTTCCAATTTTTCTTGTGGCATTTGTTTTAGGATTCTTGCATAATCATTTCTAACTTATTGTTTGGATATTTGTTTTTCCCTCGGTGACTTCGGGAAATCACGTCCTGAGCAATCTCAAGTTGATGCAAAGCAATATACACAAGCAACTCAGTGGAATTCTCGTAGTATCTGCTAAATTGGTTTTGTGTTGTTCTGGTCTTGCGAAACAAGACAAGACAAGTGGGATGTTGGCAGCTTTGATTTTACAAATCATATAAATACACGAATAGAAAATATGGGGCCATGACAGATGCAGCCTTCTTGGTTGCATCTGCTAGCTATTCTAGAATTCGGTTTGGTTCCAATAAATCAAATTAGATCATGACTCAAAACTAGATGACAATTAGTATTAGAACTACAACTTCCACTTAAGAATTATGGTATCAGAATTCAGAAGTAGCTTTTGCGCTCTGAACTTATATGTATATCCTTGTGAAACTTTGACTTTTGACATGCACGTTCTTGTAGTCGAAATAGTTGAATTTAATTTATCAACTGTGTAAGGGAACTTCTAATTGCCAGCTGCTTCTTGGTAGGGGTGCAGAAGGATCGGCATTGAAGCTAATGAAGAACTAAGATATATTTTCAAGAGAGAAGTTCATCTCATCCTTCAAGATTGAGTGCAACGATGAAGCTTGCAGGTGAGGCCAGGAAGCTTGTCACATAGAAAACAACATGTGTTTTTTTTACAGCGGAAAATTCAAAACAGGATGTTTTATATAGCTTGTTACCACATTATGGGTGCTCTCAGCATTTTCTTATTGTTAATATTGTTCAATGAGTTCCAAATTTTGACATTTTGGTTGATTTTCTTTTACACTTGTAAGTTGCATTGTAATCATGCCACTTCGTTTATTTGTTCATAGCCTTGGTGTAGGGTATCTGTTTGGAACAGTCATGAATGCTAGTCTCTTTCTGCAGGTTGATCCAGCGCTTGAACAAATCTTGCATGGTTAATATCAGGTGCGGTGCACCTGTCCAAGGAGCCAGATGAACCTATGTATAGGCAATCAACACCTAACTTTCACATGTTTCTCATGTGCATAGATTTTCTTGACTTGATAGAAAAGGGAATATGGAGTTTTATGCGTGCTTGGCTATCAAAAAAAAGAAGTTATGTGCCACAACAGTGTGCACCGTCATGTTGATGAGGGTTATTTCTGGGACATCTGTTGTACTGTATTTCCTCGCTCATTCTCCTCGTGGTATCTTTCTACTCCTTTCTAAAGAGATTGAGGGGGCGGAGGAAGATGAAAACTTTCAAGGTTTGTTTTCATTTTCCTCCATAAGAAGTTATATTGGATTTTGTTGCATTACATTGAATGTCTTCTACAAGAAAGGATTGCTTAAATCGTATTGGTTGTGCTTCTGTTTCCACTTTGCAGATACAGTTCAGGTGTATGCGAGCGACGTTTTTAAATCTCTGGATTCTGTTTGTGTTGTGCATTTCATGTGCGGTATTCCTTCATTCCAGTTCCCTGATTAAGTCTTCAATGATTATGTTGGGGTCTATTCCTCTAGATGTGCTGGCTGCGAGATAGGACAACTCTTGAAGGATATATGTGGAGTCAAATGGGTGATGGAGGTTAGAAAAAGGGTAGAATTGGTTGCACATTATAGGAATATTTTGCCTGATGAAATGGTGGAAGCTGTGACCGGTGTGAAATGTGCTTTGGATGTTGGTTCTTGTTTTTTATGTTACTCAACTCTCTCCTTGAATTGAAAAGTCAGCTGATACGTCTCGTAAATTCTTCAACGTGGAAAAACTATGATCGATCTCTGCAACTTCAAGAGTTAGAGTTGATTATCGGAAACCCGGAATTTTGGATGGGACTGACAGATGCGATAGATATCCTAAAGCCTTCGATTCAGATTTTTTCTATTAGTGACAGAGAACGCCATGCGACTGGGTACTTGTATGAAGCTATGGAGTTGATCAAGGATGCGATAAATCGAAGAGTTGAGGACAATGAAGCGAAATATGTGCAGGTTTTGTCCTCGTTTGAGAAAAGATACCCGAGAATTGTCAATGAAGTTCATGCACTTGCTGCTGTTCTGAATCCAAGTTACGTGTCGAGGAAGAACATTACTGCGTCATCTGAAATTATGAAATATGAGAATTATGTGGAACGTCATCTGGTGAAGGAAAGAGAAAGGCCTGAGTTTATGGGGGAATTCATCAAGTATATATGAAAATCACATTATATATTCACTGAGGATGCTACATTGGCGTCGTTATGCATCCTAGTAAGTTCTACATGTAAAGTTATTGTTCTTAAGTCGTAGTATCTATTATTGTTTACCTACGAAATTCTCATTGTCTCGTCCTGTCTTTTGATAGGTTGGTGGTGGCGTCATCCCCACCTCGAAGATTCCACTCCAGTGCTACAAAAGTATGCTATTGCTATTTTGAGCCATCCTTGCAGCAGTTCATTCTGCGGATGCCTTGTTGATGATTTTTTGATGAAGGAAGCACGAACTTCCAGTTGTCAAAGATTGTGTCTTTCTTCTTCGTATCCTTCTCCTCCTGTAGCAACTAATCTGTAGATCCAAACATAGCGATGAAATTGGAACTTCTATTGAAAAATACTTCTGTAGGCAAAAGGCGCGACGTTGGGTAGAGAATTGGTGGGCTAGGATGTTAGAATGAATATATTCCTGATGGAGGAATACAAGGGGAGGGAATCTAGAGAATTGAAGCCAATTGATCTGCAGAGCTTGATTAAGGAGTTTCCAAGGCTTGAAGAAGATGATGTTTCTGGTTTGATGGAGTATCTGCATTAGTATTTTTATTCTCGACGTGGACTCTGTCACTGAGATTTGCTATTTTGCTGATACTGAAGCTTGTGTTGTTAATGCTGGATTATGTGTTAATGAGCGAGGAACAAAATCTCCTGTTGGATGTTTTTGGTTCGAAGATAAAGTTATTTACTTGTTTGTGCATTTCTAGAGCAATCCATACGCCCCCTTGTCTAAGGTCATGTTTAGTATTGGGGATAAGGGGCGAGATTGAATTATTAATATCTGTTAATCTAATGTTTGAAATAAAAAAGAGTTATCAATCTCACCTAAGAGAAAAACATCTCTAATTCTATCATTATTAATCTCACCTATCCTCCGGGTGTGTTTTGGGGATAGGATAAAGTTGAAGTATTGGTCACCCGATTAGTAATGCATTTTAATGTTTTAGTTTTGTATTTGTTTTTCACATAATAATTGTTCAAGATAGGATTCATTGATCCAATCTTGTGTCCAAATATATTAAAACAAACAAAGAATAAGGTTAAAATGAACTATTTTTTATGAAAAATAAAATGAGCTATATTTTAAATATGCAATTTAATTTACGGAGTTATTAATCACGAGACTATTTATTATTCTAGAATAATGGGCAGGTTGTTGAGAGCAAGGCGCATCATAAACGGAACGAGACAGTCACTCGCTCACTCACAGGACATCTTTTTTTTTTTTTTTTCGTCTTTTTCTGTTTTCCCGCTCCTTAGTCCTTGCCCCATACCACTTCATTTCCCCTTTTCCCCTGTAAGAGAAGTACTCCGGTGATCATTAGGGTTTTGTGCACCGATTTCCTCCGGTAGCGAAAAATGGGGAAAAGGTAAGTCATTGTACTAGTCTTAAATCTTGTATTGGCACCGATTATGTGTTAGATAATGTGATGAATGAGTTCGATTGATGGTTGGTCTGGGGTTTTTGGTAAATGGGTTTTGATGTATGAGTTCGATTCATGGTTCTTTCTGTCTATCTCTTCACTGTCTATCTCGTGGTTGTCGTTTTTTTTCTTTCTGTCTATTTCTTCACTGTTTAAATCAGGCAAGCAGGAACCTTGAAAGAGTTTTTGTTCCAGCACGTCCATGTCGAGGAGGAGTCATGCTATAAATGCTTGTATTGTGGGAAGGACTACGCACAAATCTACCGGTTCACTGTGCATTTTGCAGCTGCTTGTCCCTCTGTGCCGCAACAGGTCAAAGAAACGGCTTCTAAGTCTCTGCAAAGTCCCAGGAAAAGGATTAAGACAAACCCGAGTTCTCGAATGAGTTTGCCGGACATTCCCGGCTGTTCTTCGAGTTACCGCCCAAGTGAAGATCTGGACGAAAAGATGGCCCTGTTCTTTTTGTTGAACAGGATAGACTTGAATGTTGCAGAAAGTCCATCATTTAGAGATCTCATCAGAGCTTGTGGTCAAGCAAGTTGTACCTATCAACCTCCTAACTGTGAGCAGCTCAAAGATAACTTCCTTCCCTATGCTCATTCCTGTGTTGAAGGGTACATCAAAAACTTGAAACAATCAAGCCATCAAACAGGTTTTACATTAATAGGTTGGACTGAAGACCGGTTTACTGAGTCTGAATGGATTGCCACATTTAGGTCGATGGTGTATTGTTGTGGTTCTGGGTTCTTTTTACCTACTGAATCAAAGAGTTTCTTCGAGCTTAATGTCAACTGGTCAGGTATTTAATTCAACACTCAAATATAGTTCTTTGTTTTTGTGCAAACATGTTATCATGAAACCTAGCTAACATGTATATGCTTTTGTTGCAGAAAAGATTACACGAAGCATTGACGAAGTTATTGGATCAGCCGAAGCTGTCCCAAATCCGACTGTGCACGTAATGCTGGCCACAGAATCTGTTTCGGAGTTTCCGTTTGGGATGTGCTACCAAAAACGAGGGACTTATGCAACGCAATGTGGTGGCTATGCAGTTGGCGAACTTATCACAAGTATCTGGGGTTTGCAGTGGATGGTGGGTGTCCGAAAACAGGTGGAATCCATTGTTTCGAGCATAAACTTGATCCCAGACGATAGTATTGAAGCTGTGATTGGCAGACGTTTTGCTATTCCCTTAAATTGTTGTGGGTTCTTACAGCTTCTAAGTGTTTTGCAATTAAAAGATGAGGTGCATTTGTTGGTTCAGTCGCCAACTTGGGAAGGATATTGTCGTCAATATCAGGAAGCTCGAGACATGGATATGGCTGTCAAGGATGGACTGTTTTGGGCTGATCTCAAGGTAGCTGTAGGAACCCTTGGCCCATTAATGCGTATCTTGGTGCTTATTGACGGAAAGAATTGCACCCCAGGGGACTTATATGAGCTCATGGAGAAAGTGCGACTGCAACTTACAACAATACCTGATGGTTATGAATCTAAGTGTCAGCATATACCATCTTACTTCAACAAGTGCTACGATACTGTGATCCAGCCCGTACATAGGTTTACAGCA
Source organism: Drosera spatulata (assembly GCA_035668315.1). NCBI lineage: Eukaryota > Viridiplantae > Streptophyta > Magnoliopsida > Caryophyllales > Droseraceae > Drosera > Drosera spatulata. The sequence goes on along the minus strand of JAOVYX010019400.1, from coordinate 7,544 downwards.
CTTCTAAATCCCAACTATGTGTGGAAACATGATATTACAGTATCTTCAGAAATTGTTGGATCGAAGGAAGATGTGCTGTCTCATTTGGTCAAAATCGATGACATAGCAGAATTTGATGGTGATTTTATCAGGTACATCCGAAGATGGAGCTCTATTTTTACTCCAGATTGCATGGCTAATATGCACGCTCTTCATTCCCGTAAGCATACTACACTAATATACAATATTTTCATGTTACTTATTAGAGTATGATACTCAGACTGTTGAGTTTCTTTCATCTTATCTCCTAACAGGGACTTGGTGGAGCAATTTAGACCCGTTGTTGGCTCCTAAATTACGGAAGTATGCCATATGGATGTTGAACCAACCATGTAGTTCTTCACGCTTTCGTCACGTTTTAAATTTAGCGAAGGACTTCAAGTCTACTGATGCCACGAAATTACCTTTGAGAGCTTCCACTTGTCCTACGACGTTGGTGGATGAAAGTGTGGCACACAATGCATTTTTGATGGAGAAATTGAGGGAATCTTCCCAAGACGACCTAAAACCCATAAATATCCATAAGTTGAGTGAAGTGTCGTTCAATGGGCTCGACGATATCCTATCTGGTTTGCGTGTGAACCTTTGTCTCCGATCAGATTCTGCTGAGTCCTTTTTTAGTCCTTGAGGTGAGTCAAACCAATGTTACAAATACTACCACCATCTTCATTTCCAAAGCTATTGTTGCTTTTCTAGTTACACTAGACAAAAGCAACTGTGAAATTCCAACTTTGCCAAGTTTATTTATCATTGCCAAGTATGTTTATCTTTGTCAGGTTTGTTTGGGCCGTTTCAGGTTGCATTGCTTCGATTTAACTTTGTGCGTCATGTTATATATAAGTGAATTTTGGCGAGAGCGATTTCTTCTTGGCTTCCCATGACTGATATTTTCATATCTGCATCAGGTAAACTGGAGAATGCATTGAACCAGCCGGCAATAAACATTTTCAGGTAAGTATTCTTCCCGATTAACTTAGCAGATATGTTTCTTTCATCCTTGAATCGAGTTTGCTTTTCAGTACTTGGCAACTTAATTTCTGTACAAGCTTCCATAGATTTTATATATCATATATACAAGCCAAACTTGTGTTGTTTAACCTGGATTTGCTGTAAAGCCAAACTTCCATAGATTTGCTTTTCAGTACTTGGCAACTTAATTTCTGTACAAACTTCCATAGATTTTATATAACTTGGCGGACTCTGTCACTGAGATTTGCTGTTAAGCCAAACTTGTGTTGTTTAACCTGGATTATGTGTTTATGTGTGAGGAACTAAATAACCTGTTGGAAGTTTGCTGGCCCGTTTGCAATCTAAGTATGAAATTTTAGAATCAAGGTCAGATGATGCATCAAACAAAATTGCACCTTAGAGTAGTATTATGCTTAGGATTTGGTGTGCTTCACTCAATCAGATGGTTTCAACATGCTTGCTTGTATGGTTAATATAAGTGTTTTATTGATCAGGTCAGCTGCTTGTATTTGAAGCGTACTATGGGGCAGCCAGTCCGCGTCTTTTAAGCCTCCCTTCTGGACGATTAAGCATTTTGAGTTCTTTATTGAGCATCTTGAGCAAGGACAGGAAGAGCAGTATCGAAAACGTTATTTCCTATCTGTATCGCAAACCCTTTTTTGCAAGCCATAGAACATGATTTTATCAGTTTGTAGTTTGTACCTGAACTTTTAAGGTTTTTGTTTTACGTTTTCTGGTTGAGCTAATGAACTGTGTTTCAAGATCACTGCTTAATGAGACTCTGCATTGTCTCCGGTCTATGATCTATAGTTCGCTGTTGCTATACGGTTAGTTCTGTTGCTGGAAGTTATCGACTCTGCAATAGAGATGCACGAACCATAACGGATTCATGAGTAGTTCTGTTGCTGGAAGTTATTGACTCTGCAATAGAAATGCACGAACCATAGCGGATTCATGAGCCATTGTATCTGACATGGTAGCGCTTTAAAGTTGTGCTTATAAATGAACCGAGTCGTGATCTGCAGTGAAATACTGTGATACTTGTGAAGCTGGAAAAGCCTACAGGCTACATGCTTTGTTCCAAAGTTGGGATAAGCATTCAAGTTTGCAAAACTTGATGGTTAGTAATGATACGAAGTAGGAATGTTTTGAGCTTAGTTGTTTGGATATTTGGGACAAAAACGTTTATGTTCTTCTCAATGGGGTATCAAATGTCTGGTTTGCGGAATGTATGTTTAAGAGATCAAAACAGACTGATAAGATATTTATTTGCCCTTTATTCAAGTGTTGGATAATTTGTTTGTTTGATTGATTCTTTTTTATAAATGGTTGGATAATTTATTTTTTGAGTGCATTAGAAACCGTTTTTTAGAATGCCAATCGTTGGGTAAATTCTATTGTTTATCTCTGACGTACAAATGTTGCGCACACATACGGGTAGGACAGTTCCCCAAGACCTGGTTCGGTGACATTCGGAAGCATAAAAAGCCATCGTATGAACAGCTTGATTAATCTCCCTAAACACCTAAGAGCAATGAATTTCCAAAAAACTATCCCATTAAATCAAGACAGTCTTCCACGATCCCGCCAACCAATGATAAGATCGTCTTTTTATTATTTCCTCCAACTCAATAGTTTGCATCATTTTGCTCCAGTTTGTTTGCAACAATACTAAACTTGATGGACAAATATACCCCTCATTTGAATCTGAATTTGAATTTGGCCATTTGAATTTTTGGAGTTGGAGGGAATATTATAGAGGGTGTTGTTGTCATATTATCCAAAATCAAAGCATTCTTAAATTTACGATGCTAGTCAATTTGTTGCAAAAATATTGAGACGGATGGAACATTATGCAACAGAGTTAAAACTGCTTATAACGTACCAATAAATAATCAATTGTCATGCCCTTTTTTGGTGTATGTGACATGTCCATTTTTCATCAACAAAAATCATCACACCACATTTGACCCAAAAAAAAATTAAAAGAAAGATACTCCCTTCGTCCTATAATACTTGTAATCATTTGACCTGATACGATAATTTATGTGTGCGTTGAATTTTTGTGAAATTTTATGGAAAAAAAATATTTTCTGGGGGTAGTGTGGTTGTTATGAGAGGAGATAGTGGATGTACTACAACAAAATATAATTAATGTGATTTTTTTAGATTAAAAATTGACTAAAAAAAGATTGCATATAAATTGGGACAGCCCAAAAAAAAAAATATCGTATGAATTATGGGATGGAAGGAGTAACAAAAAAAATACTCTCTTCGTTTCAGATAAATTATGATATACTATTACTTAAAAATGGGCGCCCCACATAGAAGTAAATTACAACATTTCCAAAATTAATAACATTTGAGTGTATCCCTACTTTATATCGTATCATCTCATTCATCATTATTTTTCTCTCTCCATCCACTTATAATTCCTTTTTATTCTTGCACATCAACACAGAAGGGCATTTTTATGTTTTAGAACAAAATGATTTCATTAACAATCGTATTAACTCAACCATTCGTAATTTATCTGAGAGATCCGGATGAAGGGAATAATATTACGCAACCTAGTTACACAAACCAATCAAACCCCCCAAACACATCCCTATCTTCGTCGGCCCTTCCCTTCGTAGGCGATCGATGGCCGCCTCTCACTTGTTTGTTTCTTCACCTTCAATCCTAATTAGTTGTGATGGCATATTAGTTATTTCTTCGGATTCGACGAACGTATTAGTTGTTTCGGTCGCATTCCGATGAACATATTACTCCTTTCGTCCTAACAAAATTGCAACACTTATTAAATTGGTCCTCCCAATTAAATTATAATATTACTATATTTGAAAATTTTTTTCCTATAAAAATTATCAAAACATCAATACTATTTCCTTTATAACGCATCAACGCATCCCATCATTTTTTGTCTTCTTTTTTTTTTTTCTCACTACTTTCGCTCACAAATGTCAAAGAGTAATTTAGTCTTTAAACAAAAAATAACACACACATAAATTATCGTCGCAAGTCAAATAATTATAATTCTGTTAAAACGGAGGGAATAATGCACATATAACACATACTATTAAGATATTTAGACGTAATACTTAACACTAGGTGTAACGTCCGAAATCCAGAAGGCCCGGCACGTAACGTTATGCCGTCATAAACTCAGTCCATGATAAGATCAAGTAACCCAAATGGGTTTGTAGGCATAGAACCTAAGAAAAGTGACCACATCATTATTATTACAAACCCAGATGATTATGCAAACCCAAATTACATTAAATTATCTCACAAATATATTGTCCAAATGTCTACAAGTGGTTCCCAATCAAATTATTTCATGTAGTATTTATTACATATTAAACAGTGAGGTAATTAAATACATGTATAGAATCTCACTCTACCGCTTCACTATCGTCCTGTGATGGATTTGCAATAAAACACATAACGTGTGAGATAAAAACTCAGCAATCAAAATTATATGTATTCGAGTTATAGGGTACTCCCTTGACTATGACGATCGATGAGTACATGTAACATATTTTTCAATAGTCACAGAAAAATTTGAGCGTCATATCAAACTATCCACGTAATAATAGTTTATACGTCTTTATCCTCTTTTATAGTCTTTTACTTATTTAATCATCACAAGTCTGTGTCACGACATGAATGATAGAAATCAATGAGGACAAAAGAGGAAGAGTTTTTATAGATATAAACACTGATGTGGGCCAAGTTCTCAACAAAATTACTTGAATACCCATTGTCTTTTATGAAAGTGTTTCTATTTTTCATAAATACTACGCGTGGTTTGGATTCGTGGTCCAAAATCATAAAGTCTCTTGCGTGTATTTCGGTTTGCTAAACCTTCACTTACACGTCGAAAATCTCCCTGCAGAGGGCATCCTTACACCCAATCGGTCGATATTCTGACCCGCGACTTCTTATCGTTACGCATACGAACAAAACCACACTCGTTCTCTTACTAGATAGATTTAGAGTCTGACCCAATCAAGTCCGCTTTGAACACTCGTATAGCCAAAAAACCCGATCTCGGAGGATCCACTATACGACATCATCGACGATAACGGAATTATTTGGTTATCTTTAGTATGTTATATTGTTTGTTATAGCGTTCCTTAAAACCACACTTCATTTACCGTTACACATGTATAACATAATCATCACAAATATTACACATCATTCTTTTTCATTTCTATCTTCCACGGTATTACATCATACTAGATGTACTGTTTGACCACAATGACGTTTGCATCATATTAAATGTCCCGGCCTTTGGGAAGGGTGTCCCAACCTTTGGAACAAGCATCCCGGCCTTTAGAACGGGTATCTTAGATTCTATCCAACATGATCTTTTGACGCATTTAAATCTATAACTTTTCGTTTACACATCCAAAATTTATTTCGTAAAAGTCTACAAAAATTAGACTCTATAACATTTTAATAGAATTAGAGTTCTTATTTTGAAGTCTTGTCAATAATTACAGTTAATTCGTTCAATTTTATATTTTCTGCTAGATCAGATAATTTGACATTTATTCACTAATCAGCTCATAAAATTTTACATACAACTCGAAATTGAGACTTGTAAATTATTTTGAAAACTACACTTCAAGATCTTTTTAGTGATATAAGGCTCATTTTCTAACTCTTACTGAGTAATTTTGAATTAAGTTAGAAAGCCAGTTCTGTAATCAGTTTTTACAAATTGACATAACCGAATATTTTGATTTATATCTTAAGATTCACTACTGCAAATCATGGTCTTTCAACTTAATTAAAAAATAGACATGTAAGCCTTCTTTATAAATTAAAATCAGAATTTATTTCAAAGCCTATTAGTCATCACGGGCATTATAAAAATGTCACGAGCGTGACGCTATGTGAAACACAAAACCTGAATGTGTTTCGTTGGTAACGCCAGTGACCATAAAGGTCACGGCCGTGACAACCAGTAAACCTGATTTTCAACTCGTTTTTCGTCCAAATTTCTCTAAAATAATCCCAAAATGACTCATTATGATCCATATAACTAATAACGGATCGGAATAGGGTTTGGTTACTTGTCGAGCGTTTTTTAACGTTAGATTCCTTGGATATCTGACTTCGCCTCGGAGGTCGTGGTAGTCTTGGATTAGAGATCCGATAAGTCTAGAGTAAGATCCGATCAAAACAATGTGAGTTTTAAAGTGATAATCGTGTGTGAAAATTAAATTTGTGATAACTTGTAATTCGAAGATCGGATTAACGTACTGTTTGTGGCATTGGATTCCTTAATTCCTCCTCTTTGTCGTGATTACCATTCTCACTGATTTTGATGAAGTATGGAGACAATATCGTGATGCAAAGTGCAAATGTTATGTGAGAAAAAGTGTGAGTTTATGAGGTTTGTTGCTTGATTTTCCTTGTCGGGTGAGTTTGGGAAAAAAGAGAGATTGAGTGAGGAGATGACGGGAACGTTGGTGATGATTGACAGGAGATGGAAGTGGAAGTGGAAGCCGTTGTGGTAGTGGTGGATGTGGTGGGGTGATTATGGTGGAAGTGATGAGCGGAGTGGTTATGATGATGGAAGATGAAGATGAAAGATGATGTAGGGTGAAAGATGACCGGTGGTGGTGGATTAAAATGAAGAAAAGGATGAGTGGTGTGATGTGATGTGTTGGGTGTATTTGTTTAGGATATTATGTAATTTCATATATCGTATTTGTAAATGTCTCATGTAATTTTAACTCAAAAAAATATTTCGTTTGTACCGTAACGTTCCAAACATTTTATTAGAACGTTCTACCGAAGAATTTTTTTTTCAGGACTAAAAATTTAACACTTCTGCGCGACGTTCTTATTTCCATAACGTTCGTTACATATGTCACACTTTGTAATTTTTATTCCTTATCGTATTTTTTAATTCTATTTATTGTAAATATATGCTTTATATATATATATATATATATATTTAATATTTATACATCCCAAAATTCTCGGGCTATTACACTAGGGTTGCCATGTGAGAATTTTAAATAATACCAGGTGATATCTTCTTTAAAAAATATAATAAAAAACCTTGAAATGATACTTTCTCGAAATTATCTAATAAAATTAGATACGATAAAAGAAATTAGCAATAAAAGTTGCTCATGAATAATAAGAATATACAAAATCCTATTATTTTTTAAAATCTAAAACAATAAACTAAATTATAAAAAAATAATTGATTTAAATTTATTTTTATCTAATATTGTTGTCTATAAACAGATTTCATTGCTGTTTTTCTTTCCCGAATTAGGTAACTGTGTTATCCATTAAGATTGGGGACGTGCTCAAAACAATTTTGTGAGCCCCAACACAATTTCGTGAAGCAATAAAGAGGCCGCCGCCGCCGCGTTCTTGTTTGAACTTCTCGGCGATCGAGTTTCGGCGCAGGCATCTGGGTATATTTTCTTCTTCTTCTTCTTCGTTTGTGTTGGATTCTTGTTTTCTTTCAAACTTTAGTCTGTTCCAATTACCACCGTTTTTGT